>JAQGAF010001146.1:0-34877 GCA_034687865.1 Kryphioiulus occultus | reverse complement strand
AGTTGAATTGTCGCCTCCAGAAGTAACCAGACTATCAAGCAAAATTGTTATCACGACGATTTATTCATTATTCGCAGTGATTTTATGTATACAATTTTTTCAATTTTTTAACATGGCAGGGGTGGGAGGGGAACTTCCCGTTAAAGGAATTATATCCGACATTTAGCAAAGGTGTCATTAAACCCTAATAGCCTTAGAGATTCTGCTGGTTTCAGAGTATTAAAACTACACGTATCTTAGCTGTGCACTGTAGTCAACAATTTTTCCAATACAAATAATATTGACTTTGCGAGCCTGTTTGCTTGCGAATATGAATATTTTTATCATGTCTACAGAAGTGATAATCTTTATTTGGCAGGTGCTCATTTTTGGTCACAAAGAAACTGTTCAAAGCATGCAAAGAAAGCCAAGAAATTGTGAGTTTTAGGGAAAAATTCAGTTTGCAAAACGAACGTTACCTCGAGGCATACGCCAAATCCCAGCTTCAGATTCGTGTTGATCTTTTGTGCAAAAGCACAGAGAAAGGCACGATATCTCGAGGGTTTTTCAGGAAAAGTAATCGAATTAGTCGAGAAATCCGCAAATTTTCATGACGCCATGTGGTGAAACTGTCGGCGTGTCGGACCTACCACGACGATATTCCCATCACGGTTGCATCGAAATTTGGTGTTTTGGTTTTGGTGCAACGCAAAATTAAGTTATTGCGTCGAATTTGCTAGAAACCATAATCCATAAGAGAATAACGGTGTTCTCCCAATCACTATGGCATAAGATCGACTTCGTATTGCAAGGCTAATGAAATTGAAAGTGCCGACCCCTTCAGTTAACTTTTTCTCGTTTTGTCGTAAATTATTTTCTGTTTCCGATCGGTTTCAATCCCCCATCATCTCCCTGATCTTGCCAAAGGCATTTAGACTTTCTCGCTACGTTTTCATGTCTTTTTTAAACCCATTTTGTCGAGACGATCGAAGCTAATCTTACTTAACCCTTCGTCAAACCTCTCCAATGACACCCAGGCGATTTTCTTAACCAATTTTTCACGTTTGCCTCAGGGGCAACGCACTATAAAAGCCCAGATTTGAACGATTTCAAATCGCTATCCAACTACCAGAATGGCTTCTCACCAGGAATTGAATTTGACGAGGTGGCGTCTAAAAATGACCAGATTTAATTGAAATAAGCTATTTTTTGTATTGAACAAGTGGCATCTTTGATACTTTGTCAATCTATCAGGGTGACTGGCCGTCTGCAAAATCTGGAAAAGTCAAGGAAAATCCTATGTCTGGAAATGTGTTGTGCCACAACGATTTTGATTGGTATTATTATCTAGGAAAAGCATTAGAAATTCTGTATTTGTGATCAAATTTTTCCAGAAATTTCGCCTATGGCGTTTTCATTATAACCAAGTCCTAAATAATTAGTTCTTGAGTATTAATATTTTTCTTCATTTTTGCAAAATTATGGGCCAAAATCCATGGTTTCGTGATCTAATTTTACAAAATTTCCGCCATATTGTATTTGAAATGGGACATTCATCTCCCATCTAATCTTGGTCTATTGCCTGATCTTGCTGGTCCTGTTCATGATTATAACACTACTTAAGTTTTCAATACATTAAAATCTTGAAAGGAACATAAATTGATGATTCTCAAGATTTAATATGTGGTGGGCTACACTTATGACTTGGTCCTTTCTGGAGTAATGATATGTCAAACTCGTAAAAAGTGTTTGTTTTATATTGTCTGGAAATTTTCTAAAAGCTATCTGGAAAACCTGAAAAGTCAGGAAAATGTTATTGAAGATTCCGCCAGTCACCCTGATCAATGGTGTTACAATATCAATCTATGGGGTCATCTATGTTGTTTTGACCAGCATGCACAGCGGCCACCTTGTCAGATCGATGGTAAACAGTTATTCAGAAAATATAGCTGTTGTTTTTCATTGGTTCATGTGGCCATATGTCAATTTGAAGAGGTCGAATAAGTGACCAGCGGTCAAGTGAAAACGATGGCTAGGATTGCTTTCGCTCTTGGACATGATTATGCTTTCACGCAATGTTAGATGGTATTATTATACTTGTATTCATGCGAGTCATCGATTTATCAAAGCGGTCAATTTGGAAAATTTAGCAGTAATGGCTTTGTAACGTTATTTCAGGACGAGAAAAACATGGGTAAACATGTTTCTGAGGGTAAGATTTCGTCTTAAAACTGATATTTGAGCCTTTCTTTTGCAACACAAGGTCATACCAAAGTGGAATTTTAGCTAGAATATGAAAGAGGACATTATGGTTTCTGGATCTTTGTTCAGCTACAGCGTATTGTCAAAACACACTGTATGGATGCTAATGCGTTTTTGATTTATTTGTGAAACAGTGTGAGAAAAGTGCGCAGTTAATGTTGTGTGTCCAGACATTAAAGATCTGGTGCGTAATGTTAACATGATGCCAAATGTCTCTTATACATAACGTGGGTTGGCTACCCTGATTTTTAAAAGGTATTTGAGGTCATGAACACTGATAAAGATACTTTTGATGTCGGTTTATAAGATGCAATAATTCGTGTTGTAACCATGGACACCAGTTTACACAAGAGCACTAAGGTCGCAGACAAAATCCATGACCATAAATCAGATTTTTCATTAATGAAGGTCAACAAGACTTTTAAATGATGCATTTGCGCCATTTGCTCCCTGATTTATGTTGCCCCCACAATATTTATAAGAAAGATGGGCAGTAATGAAAGCCAGATGACTGAAACATCCTTTGGAGAACAGTGGTCAGCCATGGCCAGTGGACAGACTGACGCATCCAAACACTGCATGCAGCTGGAAATTTGGCATGCAGGAAAGGGTTAAGACACAAGCATATTTATGAACCTATAGGATCTATTTTTTGTCAGGATGTAAGGATGTTATTGATGGGATTTATGACTGCAGCACTTCTGCAACATGCGCATTAAATTAATTTTCCGTTGCCCAATTAGACAGGCCATTGAAGCTTTGCATATTTAGGCGGTTCGCCGAAATTTATCAAATCATAATAAATTTGCTGTAATACGACATGTAAATCCTTCACACGCAAGTTGGTATGGAATATATTTGGGTATAGTCCCTGCTCCAGCATTTACATTATCTAAAATTAGCTTCTCCCAACGGCTCCTAGGCTGGCAGTGAATGCCTAGCGGATAGGGGCAGCTAAGTCACACATTACATAGGTTAGGCTAAAAACAAATATACAAACAAAAAGGAATAAATTACGAAAGTTAGAACAGGTGTCATTTATTTACTAGAGATATGAATAATTGTAAATATTATTTTGCAAATGCAAATTTGCCACATGTTGGAAAAGGTTATTTTGATGACTTGTTGTAAATCATTTTTGGGGAAAAAAACTTTGGAAAACATGAACAAAAAGATGTCACGTTTTATTAGGAATAAGTTGATTACGACAGTGCATGCTGTAATAACTTCAATTTAACATAAAATTATCAAATACCTGTGGAATTGGAATAGACATGCGCTATGCGCTATGCGCTCCATGTTGTAAAAAATGTGTTTTATGTTGATGACATGTTGTAAATAATATTTGGAAATCAGTTTTTTGAAAACATGAACAAAAAGATGTGAAAATATCTTCATAAAGGTAATCTGTCAGATTTTCATATGGAATAAATCACGTAAAAGCAAGTACATGGTGTAATAACCTTAATTTAGCATCAAATTACAAAATACCTGTGAAATTGGAATATACATGTGCACTGTATATGTACATGTTTATTAGGACAGCTTTTTATGTTCTTAAAAGAAATCTGGTTTTTCATTACAGTATAGTTTTCCATTTTTTTGACGCATTAGAAGGAGTTAATCTAATATAGTGTACCCTACGACATGTCATTTTGGTGCCCCTACCCTGTCGTTTATTCCTGGATCCACCCAGGGTGGGACCTATAAACATTTTTTACGAAGTTGGTATTGCGTCAGTTATGCGCATAATCTTTGCTTTTAAGAGTGAATTGAAGCGTGGAATTTGTAAATAAGATCGAGTGTAGGAATCGCATTGTCATTTTCAATTTTGAAAAAATAAATTCAGTTTTCATCGTTGCGCTGCTTTCAGAGTGCAGTTAACATGCGCTAGGAATGTTATAGACACATAAAAAGCACTATAAATTTTCCTTCTTTTTGAATACAACGGCACTAGTTTTCTGGTGCCTACCATCAATACGTCTCGGGTGCACAGTAAACCATTCGACCCCCAGCCTATTTTCAAACATCTTATGACAACATATGCTAATGTTAGTGTCAAATGCAGACATTTTTTAAATTGGCTACTCTATTTGATCTATTACGTTCGCGAAAAAAGCAGAGTGAATTGACAGAATAAGAGAGCAAAAAATGTGAAAAGACACCCATTAGATGTTATTAATGATCCTATCAATAAGGAGAAAGCCACACTGCATGCCCCTATACAGGGCAGGAAATAATACCGGCACTGGGTTTATATGGAAGGGCCAAGAAGTGATGGATTATGGATCGAACGTCACTTAAAAGTATACACTCGAGTTACAGCGAAAATATACTTAAGATCAACTTAACGTCCAAAAAACAACACATGGCAGTTGAAAAACTGCCCCAAACAGTGAAAAATGTTGCACTTTTAATCGGATACACATGCACGAGCACGTGAAATATGAACAAGGAATTTCACGAAACACCATATTAGCCTATATGTGGAAGGAGCATTTAGTTTGATTAAACAAATCCGCCAGACCAAGGCTGCCAGATTGACAAATGGGCCCAAACTGCATGGCTAATTTAAACAAATAATAACAGACAATTGTGCTTTGAAACTTGTTTTGTAAATATATCAAACTGATTAAGCGATGCACAAGCATACGCGAAATGTTTAATTAAATATTTTGGCAGCGCAATTATTTCTAAATGTTTTATTTGGGCTTTGACAATGTAATTATCGAATTAAGTTGAACCGTATCCAGTTGTGCTCTGCTGCTTTCTCTATCGTCTGCAATATGTTATCTTGGTGGCGGGACGAAATTTTACAGACATGTTACGTAAATTTAATAAAGCAATACGAATGCATTAATCGTATTAGTGTGGCTATGCTGTAGGAACTAAATCAAAATTTGTACACTTTAATTATCATTTTATAATTTAGTGTTGACGTAGACGTAGGAATCACACCATGCCTATTAGTCCACTACTGCCAGTCTCTATGCAACTTAAAAGAAGTTAAAGAAACAAAATATTGCAGCCTAAGAAATTGACAAACATGGCATCCTAAGAAATTAGCATAAACATGAGGCTGACCGGTCTTATGGTTGTTACTTAGATAATAATTTGGCATATTAACTTGAACTTATTAAGGAAAAATGTTAAACAGTACAGTAGTATACTATTACCGTAGTTCACAAGCATTAGTCCTAAGAAATTGACATACATGCAGCTGACTTAACTAAGGTTATTACTTAGTAGCTTACTTATTGTCACATCAACTTGATCTTATTAACAAAAATTTCTATACAGCTTGATTTTGCATTTTCATAACTGAATATTTTAAATCACACATGTTTTTATTATTTATCGACTGATTGATTATTCCTATTCACCTTCATTTTATGTTGTAATAGGTCTTCAATCCAAACAAGAAGCTTTAAACATTACCTCCTTACTAGCTTACATGGCTGACTGAGCTTATGGTTGTTACTTATTTACACGTACTTATTTGTTGCCAAATTAACTTGAATTTTGTAAAAAATATTCTATGCATTTTGATTTTGTATTATTTTGTATTTCTTAAACTAATTATTTTCCATACGTTCTGATTATTTCTCAGCTGTTTGATTATTTATTATTCACCTTAAAATTCTTTTAAGACATATACTTCCTCAAGCCAAACAAGAAATTTAAAACATTACCTCCTAAAAAAGCTGACATGGCTGATTGAACTACTTACATGTATGTGTCACATTGACTTGAACGTATTAACGAAAAATCTGTTACATTTTGATTTTGTATTTCTTTAGCTGATTAATTTCCATACGTTCTGATTTATTCTCAATAGTTTTATTATAATTAATCACCTAAAATTTTGTAATAGTTCTTTAGTCGTCATTGTCTGAAATGCACATCATTATTTAAAAGAAAGGATTACAACTATATTTTGGTCCCCTTCCTAGCTTCCCTTTCAACCACATGTATTATGGTTATAGCGCATAAATGTCCCAAAACTGCGCAATTGTCCAGGCATTGGCCACGTCAAGTGCAGGCAAAATTGCAAGTCCTAAAAGTTGAAAAATCCATGAATAATTGAGCGAAACTGCACGCTGGCTGCTTTCTATGGAAATTTTTATTGCTTTGTATCGTACATGAATATCCGCTATCGCCCAGAGACATGGTCAGAAGTACGAGGGAGCTTCCGGCAAACTGTGCTTTTACTCCAGATTTGAGTTTTAGAATTATGCAAAGCTCTGTTGCTTTTTTGAATTTAATGCTCTCCAATTTTTATCAATGCCAAGTCTACTGGAACACTTTTTGTCAGCAGTTTAATTCCAATGCCTCATTTGTCAATGTGTGCAAAAACCGAAGATGGTGCTTTTTCTCGTTGGCAATTAGCAGGAACCGTGTTGGAAGACTAATTATATGCTCGTATTGTTGGCTGTTTTAGCTCGTTTGTTATGTCCCAAATAACAGGCCTCAGAGGCATGAAACGGAAATATCGAAGGGTAAACTATTTCTGATTTCTTTTCGATACGTGCTGAGAACAACGTCTAACCCTCGGCTATTCTGTTTTGTTCGTGGGAATTGATGCGTGGAATCTATTCCGCTATCCGGGACCTTTTATATCGGATTTGGGCCCATGCAGGCCTGCTGCATAATGCTAAGGCTCGTTGCAAATTGGGATTTCGACATTTTCTTCGTCGTTAAATTTCAAGGAGGACTTTTGTTTAAACATGAGGATCCTCAGCAGAAGGATACTTTGACTGAGTAGCGGACAACTGGGGATAAACCAATGTCAATTTGAATGGCATTTATTCGAAAGAGTTACTTGCCATTTATCCATTGAAAAGTGGGTGGAACTGTACCTGAGTGGTCTGAAAACGTCACATAGGGGGAAATATTATTTCACTTATGCAGGGTGTATGACGGGCATGTAAAAAATAAGGAATTGACTTCAAGGTCATGGAATTTTTGCCTTTTATTGATTCACGAAATACAAATTTGGGTTAAAATTCATTGTTTGTCATCCTGTTTTGCAAAACGTTTCCCCTGGAGGCTAACTGTTTCTCAAAATCACTGTTTAATTTGAATGCTCCATATTTTAATTGCCATTGGAATTTTTTTGAAGTCATGGAATTTGAAATACCAAATTCAGTATAGACACCCTCCTATGGACCATAGGCAATTAACCTCTTCCGTTCTGTTTCTGATAGCCCCCAGGGCCAGGAACTGCAAGGGACCATTGCCTATAATTACCTTATAACTTTGATTCATTTGAGGAGATAGAAACATGTGGTGTTTTACCAACCACACCAGTGTTAGTGAACTGACAATGTTACATTTGTTTTACAAAAAACAGTTTGCAACTCATTTGACTGCAGACTGCCTAAAAACTGATACTGCAATCACTGCAGTCAGATGCAACAATCCTTAGGTCATCTTCAGGCCTTTTATCAAGTGCTTTCTGAGTGACTTGACAATCAGTAGTACACAGTGAAAAAATGATTGCATGCAATATCATTGATCAACTTTATACTGTCAGATACTGATAGATGCAGCTTGCAAATACACATCCAAGATCTGCAGTCATCATGGAATATCAGTTTACTATGGTATTCACATGGTATGCACTTGATTTGAATACTTCCTATTTTTCACCAGGTTTTCAGTTTACAATGTTTTCACCAGTTTGCAATCAATTTCTAACAAAAGGGCTCGATGCACATTACACAAACACAGTAATGTGCAAGTATTTCCCAAATACATGTGTGTTAGGGTAAATGGTAGTAAATTTACATAGCAGTGTAACTATGTCAGCATGTTTAGAATAGGGCCTCAGACGAGCATTTCTCCACATTAACTCGTCTTTCCATCACATTTTGGACGTCTTACATGCCAGTGGCATACCTACAGTATGGTGCATGTGCACGTACGTGATTTTATGGGTCGTTAGGTCTCAGACAAATTCTGATTCCAGCAGCCAATCTCGTTTACTCAATGCTCATTATTCTCCAGCAAGCTGACACCGATTTGGCGTGTATTGACTCTGCAATGTCTGGTCTGCTCACCATTGGCTCTGTCAGCAACGTTCCTGGACACCACTTAAAAGGTGGAAATTGGCTCTGATCAATGTGGCGTGAAAATTGACAACTTTTTTAAGCGTGTTTTGTGGACAAGAATAACAACACTGAGGTGATTAAATGGGCTTTGCTCGCCCAATGCAAGGAGGCAATGATGGTGTTTGAAGAATGGGGATTGCCATCTTGAGCCACTTGTAAGAATTCGACGATAATAACTATGAACAAATATTGATCAGCGCAACTAAGAACAACGGAGTGATCGGATCATTGGTTTTTGGAGTGCAAATAACACCTCCAGGAAGATTTAAGAGACTGAGAGGAAAGATCATCAATGGATATGGTGTATACATTAGCCAGTGGGCTTGTTAAATCATCTTAGATAGTATTTAGAGTGATTCAGGAAGAATTGGGCGCTTTCAAAATATTGTTGGTTGAAGTTGTCATGCTTATCAGATATCAGACAAACGTTTTCTAAACTAACATAACTGTGACAATTGCCCGGTTTTTTCCTCGAAACGTGGCAATCATGGCAACCGTATACATCGCGAAATTCCATATAGGATGGCATTTTGGAAATGTCAGCAAATTGAAATGGCTTGGAAAAGTCAGGGAAATTTAACAAATAAAAGATTTGCATAGCTAGTTATAGGTCAGTACAAACATCGAGATGACAAGCAATTCTGTGAAATTCTGTGAATTTTTCGTATTTTAGCATTTGAAAAAATGCTATAGCTGCTAGTATTTGGTTCCGAGAGAAATTTCTATAGTAGAGCATAACGCACACAGCGTGGCTATAGGTTATGCCAATGTACATGTACAGTATATGGCACACTGAGCTTAAATCTATTAGTGTATATGCAGTATTTTGGACAAAATAAATTTGTTTCTCATCCCATGAGTGGTTTTTTTCACGAAATTGGAACATAAATTTCGCGAGTAGTAGGCATTGACGAAAAGTGAATAAGAATGGTGAAAAATGTGAGATTCTCCTCTGTTGTCTGGACCCATGATGAGATATGACTATTGATTTGGGAGAAACTATGGTGATGGGATTCACACATCACAATATGTCCAAACTAATCCAATTTCGCAAGGAGTTCACTTTCAAATCCATATATGCAGTATAAACAAATCCACGTTATACTGTATATGACCTATGATTGTTGATAATCGCATTGAGATAGCACCACCAATGGTTTTCTAGAGTTTCTTAGTCTTATGTTTTATGCCCTAGTCTTTTAACCAAGCCTAGCTCTCCCTCTTGATAACATTTATTTTTCAACCAAACCTATCTTCCTCTTCATAACATTTATCAGATAACATTTTGATAAATTTGTAATTTATTAAATTTGTTTATATTGGCGTTTTCTTCTATTTATATTTAGCTTTATTTGTGAAATCATGTCAACGTTTGTAAATACAGATTTAATGGAATAGGCAGTCCTCTAAATTTTTGAAATTTAGAGGATGGAATGTCAACGTCAAATTTGTCGTCAAATTCAACGTCAAATTCAACGTCAAAAATGGAACGTCACATGAAATACTTTTTTTAGGTGTATAATCTTGCTTTTATTTGTCCTGAGATATGTGCTGTTTATAGTCCCTCTAAAAATATTGCAATTACATTTTTTTTCTAAAAAGAATTAATTTTTAGTCATTCTGGGAAATATTTGTTTGCTGGTGAGAGTTTTAACATTGACCTATTTCTGGGGTAAAGAATGACCCCATAGTATTGTTAGCGTAAGTCATAAATACATTATTTTGAAAATTAAGTATAACAAGCTTCAATTCTTGAATTTATACTTTCAATGCCTTATTTCATCGATTACTATTACTGTACTCCTTCAACCATTCATAAATCATAAAATGGACCACCGAAAAATTTAAATATGTTAAATTATGTATTGTATCGAAATCAGACAGCAAATTGAAATTCCGAATTGAAATGCAAGTATTGATTGTATTAGTCATTAATTAACAAAAATTTAACATGTTAGCATTTACATTCAATATTATGAATAAAAACACGAAGGAGTGTTTTTTATAATTATCTATAGTAATTTACATTAAAACACACAAGTGTGCAATCTTGACACTTACTTTTTTTGGAATTTTTTGGAAAATCGGGGTTTAAAATGACCCCACAGGGACACCAACGTTAAATTTCACACAGTGATTATAGAGGGTTAAACACAAAGTTTAAATCAAGCAAAATTGTCATTGTTTAAAATCGTTTTGGAGAAGTATCTATTTGAAAAATCACTGCACAAAAATTTCGTCTATCGATTACCATTGCTTCGCTACTTGATATTACCATAACTGGATAATCTTTGGCGACCATCTGACTTTAGAAGTCTGAACATGGGAGATCTACCACTTGAAAATCTTCTCACTCCTGGAGAATGTCCTCATTGAAAATTTCCTCACAACCCCATACATGTATACTGGTCGTAACCTTATGTCGAGGATTTCCAACAAGACTAGACTGTGTCGGTTTAAAATCCCCTATGTGGCGATGCTGTGAAACCGAACATTTTAAATCAAAGCTTGTTTACTGCTTTTAGAAATACGTAAATGCGCTGAATTAGGACAGTAAAAACAGCGCCTGAAGCAATAATCTCAAAGCGCAGACCAAGCAATATTTGATGGAAACTTATTAGTTTCGGATAAGTTTTTTCGTTGGGATTTGATAAGACGGTATTAATTTTCTCGAGTGGACATGGCTGATATCTTTATTTCACAACTTTGAATGGAAAACTGCATTTGGCTGTAAGTGTAACAGCTGCAGTTGTATTCTCCAGGGGTGTTCTATTGCCTGCGAGTGTTTGCTGAAATGTACGCATTTAAATTGCCATCATCAACGACGACTTGGGAATTGGGTCTATATTTGAAACTAGCATTTGCAATTATACGTATTCCATTGGGTATTTAATTATGCCCAAGCATTCGCAGCCAAAGATGCATCGACACTGAAGCCTTGGTAAAAAACAAAGAAAATAGACGAAAATGGATTCGGCGATTGTTTTTCTCCTTTAAACGTTTATCTTAATGAAACCCTGTCAAGATGCAAATTTGCGAGATCATTAACATGCAAACTTGGCATGGCAAAAATGAAAAACGATTATGCGAGAATTGCACGCACTGCGCCTTTTTCGTGATATTGAATATGCTTGGACTGAATATCTTAGACATTTTCGAGAGCAAATTAGCGCAGTTTTATTGGATTAGAGCGAGAGTAAATTGCATTTGACTGTTTAACATATGCCCTGCTTTGCTATAGACATTGTGAGAAAGTGGGCTTCTCCTATCGGCTCGTAGGCTGGCAGTGATTGCCTTGTAGTTTGGGGGGCTAAATAAAGAAATTACGTTGCTAGGTTAGGCACAAAACCAAAAAAAAATATAAAGATAAATTGCGACAGCTAGATAGGGCTGAGACATTTTGTAAACATTTGAAGCAAGGCATTTCACTCGATTTTTGTCAGTGTTTCTGATTTACGATAATCAACTGATGATTTTTATAATAAATACTTAAATCAGATGCAGGTCGAAACTCTTTCCTTCTTTACTTAAAACTGCTTATCAGAAAGTCATTTTTACCCAAAACGGTCCATCATAAATCCCTTTTTACCCAAAAATTATCAGATATTCCTTTTTAACCAGCTATGGTAAAATGACAAATATTAATGGCAAAAAATATTAATCTAATAATAAAGCGTATAAACTGTATGGCGTATTTATTAAATAGAAGTAAACATGTAATTATTTGTTAGACTGTTTTGGAGTATTGGTGAGCAGGGTTAGAGTTGTTTCTTTCCTAGATATTTCATTTGGACACGTCTACGGTATTGCCAACACATACATTCTCCAAAACAGTTGCATTGTCAGGGAATATGAAATGTTGATATCATAGAAAAAAATACATGCAGCTTGTTCCACTTTTCCACACAAGTCCTAAAAGTATATTACATGGTACAGGTGCAGTTTGACAAAACTACATTTACCTCGGTACACCACTTTTGTTCCTTTAATATTGTATTGTATCATAAACACGAATAAAGATTGAAATGCTGCATTCTAATAGGTCATGAAAAGTCCTAAATTTAAAAACTTATAATTTGTTCTTCACTCTAGTTAAATAAATGTACAGTATTTCTTTTAGTGGGGTTGGGAATAGACATTGTATTGAGATGGTTCGTTCATAGCATTCATGCTTGATGCTTAATCCCAGGGTTACCTACATGTAAGCTTATATTACATTATTTGCATCTTTCCTAAAGGGTCCAAACTCCATTGTTTCAAAGTAAGCTGCAATGCAGTTCTTAGATTAGTTACTTGTCTTTTTGTCTCAGACTCACTTGGTATGCCTCTCATTCATGAATAACGGACCGTATAGCGAAAAATTAGCTGGGAGGGCCTAATGTTTCACCAGCAATTTAGCACCTGAGATTGAAGATCTAAAAGAAATTTGCGCAAAGATCCTTGAGTTTTATGGGCACTGTAGCAAGGAGGTGTTAGATAAACGCTGCGTTTGTGCTTTCAGATTTATTGACTGCTTTTCATTACTCTTGTAAATGGACATTCGCTTGCAGACAGATTCACAAACACCATCGACTAGAAACGGAAGCATTTGGCAAACCCATCTACTGAGGCTGCAGGCAAATGGGAAAGTGAAATAATTTTTAGGCAAAAAATCCTCATCGAGAATTTCATTTGTTGTTCCCGTTTACTGCTTGCATCAAATTTCTGTTCCATCCATTATCTTAATTGAATTGGAATTCGAAATTAACTGCGCCAGCCGAGAAATTGAATTTATATTAAAAATTGCGCCATTGATTCTTTTTTGCTCTCTGCAAGGAGGTTGGAATTCTCCAACCCACACCCATGGCTTTGCATTTATGGTGCACTTAATTTAAAAAGCAAATAACATTATATCACGTACAGTGTAGGCCCATAATGAGTTCGAATGTAATGTGAAGTATGAAAGCCTGGCGCTTGATGCACTCTTGGCACTATCTTGAAATTTTCGCATTTCCTCCTTCCTTGGTGGCAAATAACTTTGGGGAAACCTACTGGAGTGCTTGATAAAAAATTTGCATTTCTGCAAAAAATAAAAAATGCGAATGGGCATCCCTATGGTTTCGGGAAAATTGCTTCATCAAAAACTTCCGCGAACTTTTATTCTATTAATGCGAAATTGCCTTGTTAAAATTGACATGTGATTATACATGCATCACATCTACAGTAAATTATTCGTTTTCTGCATTATTTTCAGATCTATCATACTGGGCTTTGCCACAAATTTGTCTGCCGGGAATGCACCGCATAATCCGCCAACAACGTTCTGCCAACCTTGACCTTCATTAGCATTTTTAATTTGAACCTTAACCTTCGTCAACTAGGGATTACACGGATGTGCTGTCTATGATGGTTCTGTGCTGCACAAGTGCTTCAAGAGTCAGTCGGTTTCAACGGCATGCCATCAGTGATCTAGTGCACCTTTGACCTCCATTGATCGGTTCCATATGGCTTCGGGTCTGTAAATTCTGTTCTTCAGTTTGGGAATCTCTTGGAATGGATGAATCCAATGCCATGTGCCTCGACCTAATTGCATCACTAAAGCCGGATTTGGGCTGTCGAATTCAACTTAAAGTAAGTAAGGACCAAATTATGCACTGTTCAATAACATTCTTTGCATGATTTTTCATTACTGGGCAATCATGTTGACACTAGATCAGATACAGTAGTGTTTTGTGGTGAAATTTCAAAGGTCTTGAACTAGAAAATACACAAAGACCCATAGCTAGAAGGAAGCCATTTTGAAAATAACACATGAGTAATGATATATCCAATAGGCCTACGTACGATTTTACAAGAAAACATGTAGGCAAGGTTTCCAAAGAACTTGGGAATCCTGGAAAACTTGGGAAGTCAGGGGATTTGTAACTGACTGGGAAACATGGGAAAGAAAGGAATTTTGAAATTTTTTCGAAAAGTAATTTTAATCCAGAAAGCATTAAATAAAAACTTGGGTTAAAATTCAAGTCATGAAAAAGTTATTGAAAAACCATAGAATTTGCAATGCCAAATCCAGTAGACACCCTGTGAGTTCCTAATAAATAATCCAAATTAAAAAGTGCATTAATACTTTGATGTTATGTGAATTCCTTTATTATACAAATTTAATAATTAACGTCCTAGTAAAAGGCAGGCTCTTTTTACCTTAAATTAGTCGATGGGAAAATTAAAGGTCAGGGGAAAATAAAATGTTGAACTGGGAAACCTGGAAAAGTCAGAGGATTTATATTCCAAAAGTGGGAACCCTGTGTAGGTTTTCACTGTCAAATATAATTTGAACCTAATTTGAAAATGTGTTAACGGGTGTTAGTACCAATAGAACTATAAAATTGATCAAATCAAATCAGTAGTCGCGATTAGGCATGCAGATAACTAAGAAGCATGCTTTGATTTTTTTTCCGATCACAAAAAACTGCACTTAGAATAATTGGTTTTGAAATGGGTAATGAAGGGCAGTTTTTGTTTGGGTATGCATTTTTGACACACAGTAACTTAAATAACTGTTAAAGCTAGAAAAACTTGAATTAAAAAAATTAAATTGGACAATCATAGAAGTTAAAACGTTTGTAAAACTTTCCATAAAACGTTGCTCATTCCTTTCAAATTGTTTTATTTTCCGGATTTTACCCATTCCATAGCCCGCACGTTTCTTGAAGCAACTGACGTTTTCAAGTGAATTTAGTAGAGAGTCGCATTTGGCTCTTGCCATCATCTTATAAGTTACCGTTTATGGCCTGACTTAAGACATAAATCATCTCGATTTCATACAGCATGATAACATTTCGGCTTATGAAGGATTCCGTTCATTTTCGAACGAATTATCCTTTTCACATTGGGCAATTTATCAGATTTAAGTCTTAAGCAATATTACGAGTGAGATGTTGCCAGAACATGTTGCACAAGGTTTCACAAACAGCGGTGTTTGCTGCGAGAATAAATAACTCCTTGTCTCTCACAATCCTGCTACAAAAGCAAACAGAACATCAACAAATATCTGTTACAGTATAGTTCAATTTACAATGGAGGTTATTGTGATGGAATGCAGACAAAGATGTAATACAGATAGACAACTGAAAGTCATCAGAATGAAAAGATCAACTATATCACTAAATAAATATACGAACATTCCTATTATTAGGATGTCTGGCTAAAATGTTTCTATTGCGTTGTTGGAATGGCATGTTTACTAATTTAAAAATGATATGCAAAGCACCTGCTTTTCATTCAAAAATGATGATAAATCAACTCAACAAAGGAAGAATGCCAACATTGGTGTCCTTCGAAATTTCGTGCCTTTTTCATTATTTAGCTGTCATTTTGGCGCAAATTTTTTACCAAGCTGTTCTACCCAGAAATTGTCGAAATTAATAACGGTTACTCTCATAGTAGAATGAAAATGTAGAGCACAGAAACATACTGACCTTGTCAGAACAGCATCTGTCTGGCATTTCCGCATAGGATTGTAAATGAACATGTAAGCTGTCGCTATAAGTCGACATGGCTTTTATGAAGCTTATTTTATCTTGGTAATGAATTCTTTTATCCAAGTACATGAGACTTACAAAAACGAGTTAATGAGCACGAGACGGAATATTGTTCGAGTCTGCGAAATCTCGAGTTCATTTAGGGCCTGTTTATTGAATTTGGTTCTAATTTAACCCATTAACTGCGACATGACCAATGGTATGTAAATGTGGTTTTAAGGCAAAAATACACGCAGTGATAATGTACAAAACGTATCTTTATTACGTCTCTAAATTCAATTATGCGCATTCAGATACTCGGTTTAGGGCATATAGCGATGTTTTTACGTTGAGCAATGGGAAAATGGGGCATTTTTATCTACAGTGTACCAGTATCAAGTTGGGGCAAATGACGTTTTTTGGTTACTGACAACAACAGTTTTATTTTTTTGATAGATTTCGTATAGTCCCTGCTCCAAATGTGCGCATTAGTTATACATAGCATATCAACTTTATTTGTCAGTATACAACAAGGACACCTGTCCGCTATATCTGTCGGAATTTATCCTTTTTATTTTATTTGTATTTTTTTGTTTTTATGGTAACCAAACAATGTGATGCATTTAGCTGCCCCTACCCGCTAGGCAATCACTGCCAGCTTACGAGTCATTAGGAGAAGTGTACCATTGCCATGTTGGTGCAAATGACATTTTTTGCTACAGTCAACATTGGTTGTATTCCCCAATCCAAATGTGCACATTAGTTGTACATTAGTTATACATTGTATATCAACTTTGTCTAGTGTACAACAATGAAACCAGTCCAAGCTGTCCAAAGTAGCTGTTGGAATTCATTTTTTTAATATTATTGTTATCATCCAAAATGGCGTCTTGCCATTGAAGACAAATTTAAGTAACTCGATTTCGTGTTGGGTGGGATAATTTGTGCCGGCAATTTTTTTCAACATTCACAATATTTAAGCTGTACAGCATTTATGCTATCACACCATAAATGACTATTTAACGATGCTATAAAATCGCCATGACGGACATAAACCTGCGTGAAATCTGGAGGAACAGTGTGTTATCACACTGGCTACACCTTAATTTAATCACGATTTATCCGCATCGTTTATTAATTTTTGTTCTGCTGTAAATAAAGCCAGTTGCACACGCACCTAGCACGAATTTGCATTTGAAGTAGTTGACGGAATTATATTGCTTTACAAACGTGTTGTCCAGGGACACGATTACCTTTAATGCGCTGTAAGTAATCTGGTTTTATTAGGTTGGGCCACAATAAAGCCTGTTAGATTGCATTTGGTGAGATCAAGGGTGCATTTTTGAGAATCGTAAGGCTTGCCTTCAAGTTTAATATGTGGGTGTTCCCAACCCATATCGGGTTTAATAATGTTGTCGCATAACGGGTGCCTGGGCGACCTTAGTTCAAATTGACGTCTCGTAAATTTCTACACTAAATTTATATTGCATTTGCCACGAAATCTTCATGAGCCCATATTTTTGCCGTGCAGGGGTGTTGGAGCGAAGAAGACCTTGTTTGCCTATGCAGCTGAATAAAAATGTTATATTTATCGTTTTTTTATCACCTTCCATTCCCCGATATTCCCTAGTTCTGAAACAAAAGACCAAAGCCCATGCATTTCTGAATAGCTTCCGCGTTGAAGGCAAACTATTAAATACAGTTTTGGATTTGGCAGAAAGCTTGAACTGGGTTTCAAGGCATGACCTCTGGCAGGATCACCGAAATAAAGCACGACACAAGTGGGCTGGAATGTTAGAAATGGACCATTGAAAACTTGCAATATGACGTCATGGAAAAAAATTACTGTTTTTATCTTCGTCAGAAGGAGAGTTAGGTACATGTAGAAAATGCACTAGTGTCTTATGGTCCTACACAATGTCCGCCATTGTAACATTGCATGCTGAAGGTTCATGCTACAATGTAGAGCTTTTGAGATGACCACTAAGTTTGGTTAATTTCAACTTTCAACATGACTTGCTCCAGCTGCAATTTGTATACACAAACTGTTAACACGTACATGTATGCCAAACTGTTTGCTCGTGGCATTCAGTTTGTGTAATAAATTCTGAAGTTAGAAAAACATTTTTGAATGTGCAGCAGGTATAGATGTATTTAGACTGCTCTGAGCGACGTTGCGTTTCTAACACTTTGAAATGTTTACAAACTTGCTGATTAGGCAGATTTTTTCTTTAAATTTCTTTAAATTGAGAGCGTACTTTCATCGTGGTCTTATGCATATGGAGTTTATTTTCATTATAAGCAAACATTTTCTTAACTTAGAATGGCCCATGGCCATAGCTAGTTTTCTTCACACCCAGCTGTTTGAAGATGACTAAATTTACTCGACTTTTATTTTTATAAAAAGACTTTTCGGTTTATTTTTATAAAAACAGACCAATGTGGTATAAATTCTTAATCGAACGTGCGCACTAAATGCGCGTACAATTTCAGATATTTGTTAATTTTTCAATATCAACATTCTATTTTGTTTACGATAAACCTGATCAAGTTTTAGGGAAAAATACACAGGATTCTTGCTTTACAAAGGATGACCAGCATGGGTGCTTAAAATTAGATATACATGTATTTTAAGCTTATCTTGGCATAAATTAGCCATTTTCTTTAAAACTATATTTATATCATTGTGGTTCCGTTAGTTTTGACATTAAATTTTTTTCCTTAAACTAAAATGTCTTTGGCAACAAGTTCTACAGTATGAATTGATCACCATTTCTTATTTATAATTTTTAAAATAATTTTCTTACTTGAAAATGAGAACGACCCTTTTCGCAGAAATTAAGTTGACATGAATATTTTTTATTCAGGATTGCCCCCGACCTGGAAAACCTGGAATTGTCAAGGAAATTAGAAAGTCAGGGAAAAGGGATTTACTTTGAAAAACTAATGGAAATTCAACACATCGAAAATACATTTTACATAACTAGTTATTGGTTAACCCAAAAATTAGGTAATAAACAATTCAATTCAAGAAATTAATAATAAAAATATTTTCGGTTAAAAACACAAACTAATGAAATTTTGCTGTTTCCTTATGAAAATTTGAGTTTACCTCATGTTTACAAATAATGACTAATAAATATACCATTCATTACATTGACATATGTAATGTTTTTGCGTTTCACAGGTCAAGGTAGTCAGGAATTTTTTTTAAAAAAACCAGGAGAAGTCAGGGAAGTTGAAAATTTCATTTTTGGGGGAACCCTGTAACTATAAAAATGGGTCGTCCTAGGTGGAAACACATGCATTTTCGGGTTAATGTTTGTTGAACATTCCTGTTAGTAAAATATGTGTATATGCTTTATGAAAGCGCATTGGACTTGGGCGTGGTTTGATAAAAGTAACTTGCCTTCATTATAGTTTTCCTCGTCCATGTTAAGGAATTAAATTTGTATTTTCGTGGGCGTTAATTTGCACTTAATTTCAACCTGGAATTTTTAAGGGCTATATCTTTTCAAAATTGATGCAACGACATTTTGGTTCTGTACGACATGTTCTTTTTGAAATATCATTTTCCCGTTGTCATTTAAGATTGGAACCGATTTGAAAGGATATATTCAAAGCTGACTGCTATTCATATCCAAAAATAACCGATATGGGATTAAGCTTGATTGCTAAAACGTGCTCTGCCGTATAAAGCACCTATTTCATCGCGTTCAAATAAACGTGGCATGAAATTTATGCCCCAATTCAGATCAACAAACGTTAGACGCAATATAGAAGGATTTTATCCCTTAAAACATTAGTATTTCCGTTATTGCTTTTGGCGTTGACTGTGCAACGTTTGGTAATCAAATACCACATTGATGCTTGGTAGCAAAGTTTTATGCGAAATAACAATGCAAGAATAAATCCAAACTATACTGTATTTATTTGATAAATGGCGCTTTTGGTTGGTATTATTATGCAGACTTATTGTAAAGCTTATTGGAAATGGTTTGCCTGTGATTTCTTGGGCGAAATCAAGTTATACAAAGTCAGAAAAGTTATATTGAATTCAGGATAAAATAATAATCCTCTTATTACATGATCCAAACTTTTGTTCACAAACTTCTGCTTATATAAGGGCAAATTGTGACATACACCCATACCTCGCTTTACGGGCTAGATAGATTATTGGAAAGTAGGCCGTAAAGTGAATTGCATGCTGTATAACGAATCATGTTTTAGCATACAAACTCGTGTTAATTTAACAGGATCGCGCCAATTTCACCAAAAAAAATTAAATCAATACAATAAAATTCTGTATTTCCATTACATATATTAAACATACATGCACCTGTAATGTATACAAATGTAACATAACAAATAAATTACAATCTTGAAGAATAGTCCTAATCAGTCTGAAGATTTGCAACACATTCCTGTACAATTTTAAAAAAAATTATCAAAAATCGGTTGTTTTGTCATGATCAACTTGAAGAACGCAGTATTAAGTTTATTAACCCCTTACTGCAACAAATGGGATGATTACAGATATAAGATATGACTAATAAAACCTCGATTAGCACAAAGGTGACATCAATTATCCCCGTTTTGCTATGACCTGTGGCCCGTAATGGCCGTTATAGCGAAATTTTTTGGCTGTAAAACGAAACATTGCCATAAATAAAAAAGGCCGTTATAGCGAAAAGTGGTATTAAGAGGTATGGGTGTACTTCATTCTGTACTTCGTTCACAATTTTCTGTATCGTAGTATCTAGAAATCTAATTCAGTTCATTTGCCCAATATGCATGCTTGCATTTCAGGGCTAGAAATATACAAATTATATAGTCCCTTTAACGTTTTCATGTTTTTTCCAATAGTTTATTTCGTGTTTCGCAACGCGTGAAGCGGAAAATTTGCAATTGACTATACTGGTATATGCAAAATGTAGTGAAACGCGTGAAGATAGATGTAGATGTAGATTTGGAAGTGTAAACGAATTTAGGCCATGTGTGACGTTAAAAAACCAAATTGGCGAATCACTCATGGGCGATGAAGACAGGAATAAATCTCTGTTGAGATTGACAAAATCCTCTCATTTGATAATATTAATTCTTTAAGGCTTTTATTCACGAAATAAATCCCAGGAAGTGACAGTTTGATCCATCATAAGCTGAACGTGTTGCTTTGAATGGCAGTTGAGGTGTTTAATTCGTAAACGAATTTTTACAAAACTTTGTTAAAGTGACATCACTTATTAATGCTAGAAAAGCAATAAGCTCATTTACTGGAATGTTGTTTGTCTTTGACATAAAATGGTATGGTTAGTTTTCGGTTACAACTTCATCCTATAGCCAACGATTATCATGATTTATGTACTGTATATGTTAGTATAGATTATCATAGCATTTTGTTGTCGCAGGGATTCAGTATAATGCTGTAGGCATCATCGTTATTTCCTTCAATTTTACTGATTAAAATTTTATTACCGCAATTAAGACATTCTTCGTGAATAAAATCATAGACTCGCACTTAGCCACGTTGAAAAATCTGTGCAAATAAGCAACGGGAGACTAAAAATATTTACAAGCCCTATAAAGGTGGCCTTTTTATGATGTCTATTAAACACCACAGTTAACGTGCGTTTTAAATTTGATCAGGAATTAGGCTGCTTAATTTGATTGTTCGATAGCACGATTCAAGCTCGCATTTAGCTAGGGCCACTCCAATGGATATTCATAAATCTGCCACTGACTTAATTAAAGCCTACAGTAAAGTTTATAGCTGTCTGGTTGTGTTGTAATATCAAAACTGCTTCGTAACATCACATCAGTGCTTCAATGACGCATAACCATTTACATGTAAACATTCCGCACTGTCAATTTATACATTATTTAAAGTTTTATAAGTACCCTATATGTAGGATGGGCTTAAAATTAGGAATAACCAAACATTATCCTCAAATAATTTCGGAGGAACGAATGGCCAATATTTCTTAAAAAACATGATCAAAACCCTACCAATTTTGGTCATTTATCATCATGGATAATTATGACCAAATGATGACAAATGACCAAAATTGGTGGGGCTTCGAACATTGTTTTCTCAGAATTTTGGTTATTCCAAATTTTTAATTTTATCGTTTTTTATAAATTCAATGTGGATAAGACCAAAATTGATAGGGTATCGAACTTGATTTTTTTTTCAGAATATTGGTTATTCCTAATTTTAATTTGTATCATTTACCCAAAAATGTTGAAGGATAATTTTTTTCCCAAAAATCTATGAGGATAATGTGTGGGTTATCCCCAAAATCTATGAGGATAATGTGTGGATTATCCCCAAAATCTATGAGGATAATACATGTAGACCACGGTTTATTGGGCATCGAACATGGTCTCAGAATTTTGTTATTCTCAATTTTAAATTGTATCGTTTTCCTAAAAATACACGAGGATAAAAAGACCAAACTTGATGGGCATTGAACATGGTTTTCTCAAAAATGTGGTTCTGCCACAATTTTAAATTTAAGTTTTCCCAAAATTGTTTCAGGATAATGTTTTGTTATCCCCAATTTAAAATTTGATCGTTTACATACAAATCCGTAAGAAATAGACCAAAATTGATGGGCCATCAAACAGCTTTTATATTTTGGTTATTCCCAATTTTAAATTAGATCTTTTTTTAAGAAAAATGTTTGAGAATAAAAGACCAAATTGATGGGGGATCATCGAACACGTGTTTGTTAGAATTTCGGTTATTCCCAATTTTAATTTTTATTGTTTACCCAAAAATGTTATGTTTGGTTAATCACAATTTAAAATTTTTTCATTTTCTCAAAAATCCTTGAGGATAAAAGATCATAGTTGGTGGGGGAACACTGTTTCAACAGAATTTTGGTTATTCAAAATTTAAATTTAATTTTTTTCTCCAAAAATGTTTGAGGCTATTTAACTATTCCCAATGTTAAACTTTATCATTTTCCCTAAAATGTGAGGTTGATGTGTGGTTATTCCCAGTTTTAAATTTTATCTTTTTCCCAAATATCCACGAGAATAAAAGACCAAAATCGCTGGGGCATCGAACATGGTTTCACAAAATGTTGTTTATCCCAAATTTAAATTGTATCGTTTTCCCAAAAACTATTTTACCCTTGCAGAACTTGCACTGCTTTAGCTACAGTATTACTTCTGACTCGTAGCGATTTCCCCCCCCCCCCCTGCATTAAGTTCAGAGTTCACTTATGGAAAGTTTGAGACGACCAAGATGATGATACAGGAATAATGAGAATGATTACTGATTCTTACCTCAGTCTTCCTATATCCTAAACTGACGGTTTCGTTGAGCGATATCAACTTTCTAAGCGAAACTTGATTTATTTTCCACCGTTATATTGTGGCTGG
This sequence comes from Kryphioiulus occultus, assembly GCA_034687865.1. NCBI lineage: Eukaryota > Metazoa > Arthropoda > Diplopoda > Julida > Julidae > Kryphioiulus > Kryphioiulus occultus. The sequence continues at coordinate 11,635 of JAQGAF010001146.1, read as the reverse complement.
TCCTCAGAGGCATGTTGTTGAAATAAATCACCACGACGGTCCTGATTTTTCAACTTTTTGGCAAATTGGCACTAGGTTTCTTCCCAGTATTTCAACCAAATTTCACTCGATAAAGTTGGTTCGAATTTCAGCCGCAGCCGCACTCATCAACTGGCACATCCTTGGTTATCGGGTTCAAATAGTCCTCTGGAGCTCCACGTTCGCAAGCAGGAGTTGCGATTCAGCTGGAGTAGTCACGAGGTGGAGTTAGTTGCCATCTTACGCTTTCATGTTGCTTGCTCAGCTTGCTATGCTTTCGGACTGGCATCAATCGGTACCTCGCATGTTGCTCTTGCCTTTTATCCATCTTCATTCTCTGTCATTTTGGAGCTTGATGATGAAAGATCAATCGCTGAAATGGATAGGCTCGTTTTGGAGGGTTTTGTCATTACACCCAATTGCCCTTTTTGGCTACTGCTACTGGCTAGACCTAGGAGGGAACTGGAATTGATCAGTTTTCTGTAGCAAATTTAATGCTCTGACCAGAATGTCTTTCCAAATTTGCAGTTGAATGTAATCGGTTGATGGAAGACTAGTGCGTCAGTCTGTTGTTTTGAAAATATTTGGTAGAAAGAAGAAAATCTGAAGGTTTTTTGGTAATAACCCTGCTTCGGTATTGACACGGCAAGAAAGGTGGCTTCTCCTTACGACTCCTATGCTGGGAGTGACTGCCTGGCAGTTAGAGGCAGCTAAATGCGATTATATTGGGTTAAAAAAAATTAAAAAGGATAAATTCCTACAGCTTGGACAGGTGTCATTCTTGTATACGAGACAAGTAGGTTGAAATATAAATATTATGTCCACAGTTGGAGCAGGGACTATACCAAAATGATTTACTCAAAAAAAATACTATGTGCGCATTTGGAGTAGGGACTTTACCGCATTTTTGTATCCAAATATAAATTCAATGTGCATTACGACAATTATAAGTGTCATGCTTGTGAACATTTGATGGGCACATTTATGGGCACATTTGAACAGGGACGATTCCAAATTGTTTACCCAAATGATGACATTATATCCACAGTTGGAGCAGGGCTACCAAAATGGTTTACCTAAATGACATCATCATGGGCGTGTTTGGAGTAGGGACTATACCGAATTTTTTTATCCAAACATAAATTGTATGTGTATTACGACATTTAGAAAATGTGTCATTCTTGCATACTAGACAAGTAGAGATGGAATATAAATATTATGTGCACATTTGAAGGAGTGACTATTCCAAACTGGTTTACCCAAATGAAAATATCAGGTGCACATTTGGAATATGGACTATATCGAAACTTTTAATCCACATGAAATGCCATGTTTGTGCACATTTGAAACAGGAGCTATGCCAAACTTTATCCAAAACCTGAACTTCTTCATTTTGCACTCATCGTTTTCCAGCAAATTAATTCCTGCTTTAGCCATCTTTCCAATTGCATTGCTAGTGAATTGAAAGAGAAAAAAATGTTAAGGAATTTCTCAGTTGAACTTTATCATTTTTCATTCATAACTTCAGAGTAAATGGATTCTTACTTTAGCGATCTTTCCAATTGCATCGCTATTTAGTTGGGGGAAAAGCAATTACCGTTTTCTACTTCAGAAGCTTTAAAACTTTCAAATGATTAAATTGGATCAAGAATAACATGGAAGACTTATGTCGGCTGTGATCGCCTTGGTCAGTAAACATAATGACCCAGCTTTACACGCGCGCATTACAAAATAACAATGAGTTAAGGTAATTTCGATATGGTAATTTATGGTAAAATCGATATGGTAATTTAGAGAAAATTTGTCATCAGTGTTTTTCTGATGCACAAACTATTTTTTACTAATTAGCTTTTCTGAGAAAACGCTACAATCCATGGGCGTGCTGAAAACTGAAACATTTTTACGAATATATTTAATTGCGCACGTGTACTTTCGGCGAAATTTGACGTGTCTCGAAAAAAGCGTTTCGGCTAATTCGCTCTTTAATCCAAGTTAAAACTGAAAGATAACGTGTGAATTCAGCTTTCCAGAAAGCAGTAATGGAACATTTTCCATTTGGAAAACTGTCATTATTCCAGAAAACGAGATTTCCCTGAATGCAACGTAATTATTCAATTGATCTTATTCGAAAGAGAAACCAGATGGTATTTTCTACAAAAATAGTTTGGAAAATTGGCGTAGCTCTGAACCAATGACAAGATTTTCCGCCCAAGTCGATTTGAAGAAGGTTAAAGAAAAATTGTCTTGTCCACAAAAGTATGTTGGATTTTCAGTTTTCCCTTCCCTCTCTATCTGAAAGCTTAAAAATGACATCCATTGAAGCGATTTCGTATTCAACATATGCTTTCCAGCAGATGGAATTATGGAGTTAGCTGAATAAATTTGAATAACTCCAGCCAGCCTCGAGGTAGATCACAAAGATTCATGTTTGGTGTTTGGACGATCTAATCAAAGTTTGTTTGCGGCGCTGATCTCGTTTTTTATAAGATGCGTATGTTAGACGTGTATAATATCATCGGTAGATTAAATACCCGAGGGACTGTATCAAGCTTAATATTCTGATGAGAAACTATCTTTCAATATTTGCAGTTAAATATAATCGGTTAATGGATGAGTTGTTAATCGATTGTTTTAGAATCTTTGCCTAGCAAGAAGAATTCGAAAATCGAAATACGGTGACTATACCAACCTGGAAAACCGTAAATCACAGGAAGTGTTGAATTTGGACCTGGAATTTGTTACATGGAATATTTTTGTTTGTCACGATTTCTTAAGAAATAGCTAAAAAGCTGCAGTATTGGTGATTTAGTTTTTATGTAAAAAATTGCCCTAGTATCCCTTTGTTATTAATATTTTCGAAAAATGTCGTAATGAGATTTACTGAAAATCTAATATTGGTGCTAGTTTTTCGAAAATTGTTCTTTAATCGTTAATATTGTAAACTTTTCAGGAATTAAGAGCTGGCTAAAAATCCATCAAAATTTCGCCTACGACGTTTTCCTGTCCCAAATAATATTTCTGAATCATTTTTTATAGAAATGGGTGCAAAATTGATAATTTGGTATCTCGTTTTTAAAACTTTCGCCAATGGCATAACTATTATTAATATTAATAAATTCATGGTTGTAGCAAAATTTTATTTTAAACCTATCATTTTTTCACTAGGTTTGAAAAAACATCGTTAATTTTTAGATTAATTATTAATATTAGTGATTTTTTGTATAAAGCTGTGGGCTAAAATGCATTATTTCCACGATTTTATTTAATTTTTCAAAATATTTGCAAACGGCATTTTTCTTACAAGTTCATTTCGCAATTCATTTTTTATTTTCATTTTCATTTAACATCAGCTTTTTTCCTTTAGCTAACATATCTTCCTATGAATAGACCACCATTAAGATTATTTAATCATTAATTTTTTTAAGAATCTTGGACAACTGAGACCATACCTTTGGAAAACCAGGGAAATTAAGGGAATTTTATTCCGAATCTAGTAGTCACCATGTGGGAATAATAGTGGAGATGCTAAGATCGGATGCTTAGCTTTAAGCAAATTAGGCAGCCTTCGGCCATTAGTTGGACGATTTGGGAAGAACTTATAATCGACAAAGTTTCGCTTAACGGAGCTGCGTGGAACAGTAGCGAGCGTCTTCGAGTTTCTAATCAAGTAATTTGTAGTTTCCTTTCAAATCTATTTTAAAATCAACTTGGAAAGCAGAAACGTGTAAAGAAACACGTAATGAGGTATCTGAAAAGTGAGCGGTTAAGCGAGGAAAAAAACCTCGACCGAGGTATAATAAAAGTGCTGTAGGGAATTCTTCAACAGATCCTCCAGAGCAAAAAGCTGGAGATGCCATAGAAATGGGCAGGAAGCGCATTGGAGAGGGTAGTTTCTCTCCCAGAAGACTTTTTTCTAATGCTACTTAAATAATACGGTAAGACCCTATTGTGGGGAAAGAGTTGGCAATAGAAGTTACAGGGTGTTTGGTTTATTCAACTAGATTCGCGAATTCTGATATGCATCTAATAGCGTCGTGCAAATAAAACTGAGTGAAACCTCCAAGATTTTAGAATACAAACTTCAAATGATCATACTTAGTGAATCAATAGTACACGATTACTGGTGTATGCAAATGCTATGCAAAATGAGGTTAGCAAATGCTCACCAGACGCAATCCTTTAAATTATGCAGGTTACCACCAATTATGCAATTTTTTTTTTTTAAAAAAAAAAGCTTTTTTGATGCCTTTATCGATGGATTTTTCCATCTTCCTATACTGAGGATTTGTTGAAAGAAAATGGGCTGTACTTTACATTATACCCGACATATACATTTTTATGTTAGTTTACGCTGGGTTAGGATTAATGCAAAACAAAGAAAAAAAGATTTTTCTGCAAAATTGCCCCTCCACGTTTTAACACTGAAAGTTTCCTTAATCTCGCATTTATATCATGTTTAATTTCTAGTAGTTCATGTATTCCAATTGCTCTAAGGTCAAGTTAAGTTCGATAGTAAAAAATGTGAAACAGCTAAAAAAGTGAAACAGCCAAAAAATCTACAAAAACACATTTAATAAAGGTGGTGTGCCTACTTTTGGACAAGTTAAAATTGAAAACAATGCTATAGTGGTAAAGGCTGTTTGTTTAAAAATTCGTAGGTCTTGCACCCTGCCTAGTTTTTGGATAAATGCATTTCATTACAGAATCAAGTATGAACATATCAATTGCAATAGGGCAAGACATCTCTTAGTTAATTCATGCATCTGTAAATAGTAAATGATAAATGACAACAATCATGACAAGTACTTCGCTTCTGAAAAAAATGTCTAAAATGTGCAATAACGAAAATCCAAGTTGAATGTCTTCAGAGTATATATACATGTAACACCTGAGGCTGCTCGAGTGTTATAAATGTTGCCAAGTTGTTTTCTTTTTTTGCTGCAATAATGCTCTCTTTCAACAAAAAATCTGCTCTGCTTCATTGAGGACCTAATGGTTTTCGTTTACTGAAGAATGTCTGCCTAAAATGCCTCTAGAGATATCGACCACTTTGTCTTCTTCTCGCAACAAACCCTCATGTCAGTGTTCTGTTAGTGGCAGATTGGTGGGTAACTATGGCGACTACTCGCCCACCTTTTTTCGTAATTAGTGTTTTTTCATCAGCTTTTCAACAATGAAAAAGTAATCCTCAGAAAGTTTTCTTCATTTAAAATTGGCATGGCTTATGTTAGTGTAGCGACTGGCATTCTGTGGTATTCAAGATGTTTTCAACATGTTCATTTTTAATGTTTTCAAAGTGTGATTATTTTTTCCGACAACTCTGTACACAATAGAGTAATAATGTTGCTGCCCATTTGAAGGCCGAGCAACAAGTGGCGACAAAATCAATCTTCTTGTCCAAAACAGCACTTTTTCTTTTTGTCGCATTGGGTTGCTTTTGTTATTGGCGTCACAATTGAAGAAACACGTTAGAAATACAAGCTATCTGCGCAAAACAGGACCCTAACTGTAGATTGGGAAATGTTTGCTGCCGAAAATCTATAGCTTTTTTATTGTGAGATTTATCGTTTTTGCTGCTATATTACACTCGCAGACCTTTATGGGGACGTTGAGAAATCAAGAACAAATGTCTGGCGGGAATGCCTTTTCGAGTGTAGCTTGTAATGTCAATAATTTGCAGAGAATAAAACTGCCTGTGTCGTTTTATTGTTGGCAAATTTCACTTTTAATTGCAGAGGAACCTAAGAAATGCGCTCTTGATATTGGAGTAGTTTTGACTGCTTCAACTTGACTTTGGGAAACACAAAACGACCATTTAGTAAATTGTTCATAAAAATTGTCCAGCTTTATCCCAGTGCCCTCGCAGTTTTCCTCTGCTGAACAAAGGTCTGATCTTGCGTGGAATGACTTAGGGCTTGATCTCTTGGTCTCAAATTGTATTTCTTGTTTGTTGCTTTTAGTGAGAGGAAATTTCATACATTAGAAAATGAGAAATGGGTCAAGTTGGTCTTGTCAACTTGACCATCGCCATAAGTCAGATTTTCAAGCTATCTTATTAGCATTTGTGGGCAGTTTTATAACATTGTCATGTTTATCCTTCTGAGTTACTATAAGTCCTAAAAATCCTAAAGAAGTATTAAAAAGCCCTACAGTATACAGGTATTCATTTATGGCAGGATGTCTGGCCGTCTGGAGAATTGGGAAAAGTTAGGGAATTTACGACCTAGCTGGAGAAGTCAGGGAAATTCGTAATTGTTTGGAATTTTTTTTGTGGCACAAGAAAATTGACTGGTAAGAAGTGACTCCAGGGTCAGTGTCGCAGTGTGGCTAACAAGTATTAAATGTCCAAAAAGTCATTAATGTTTTTAAAAAAGTCCTGAAACACCTTAGACATCATTGTGTTGTCCTACTACTTGATATAGGTGCAGTTTGACCACACTGTTTTTACCTTGGTACAGTTGCAGTTTGACAACACTGTCTTTACCTGGGTACAGTTGCAGTTAGACACCACTTTTGTTCTTTTAATATTGTATTGTAACATAACCATGAATAAAGACTAAAATACTGCTTTCTATAAATTTTACTGGTTGAAAAAATCCCACAATAATCCTTAATTTGTCTCCAAAAGTCCTAAAAAGTACTAAATTTAAAAACTTTGCCACCCTGTGATTAAGTTGTTTTCAAAACATGATTGGTTCTTTGAATTTATGTTGAAGGAGCCAAGTGGCTGCCACTGAATTGACCCAATTAGTCTTTGATGCTCGATTTTCGCAGTTTGCCATCATATTTCGAGTGCAATGAAATATTCAATGGCACGTTGAGCTCGCCTTAAATTTCATTCAAGTTACTTAATTGCAATTGATAAGCGAAATTTCAAGTACGTGCAATTCGCATTTTGGTAGTTTGGCAAAGTTCTCTTTGTACTAAATTGAAGTTTGTCACAATGCCCTTGGCTAGTTTTTTTGTTTTGTATTTCGGTAGATTTTACTTTTATTTCTCACGTTCAGCTATTTTATACACCCAACTTATACGGCCTATGCCTGCACCTAGATAACAATTTTACACACACAGACATCAATGGCCAAGCTTACCAAATGTGGGGTGGAAAGTGCAGCTGTCGAAACTGAACTCTTTCGTCTGAGCTGAGAAATGGGACTGTAAAAGTACGACGTAATGAAATGGGAGTCTAAGTACATGTGTGTGGCGCTTAGTGGACCGTGCCTATATCCTCTGTAAAATGAAAAGGTGAAATATTGGGAATGCTGTCTTCCTGTATAAGGCGGAAGCAAGAAACGATTGCCAGTTTTCGAAATAACAAGCTTAGACCTGCTTTTCCCCACACATTTGCAAATAAAATTTTCTATCCAAGTGCACTTGAGGGAATAACCCAAGAAGGTCCTAAACTGGAGTACATGCAGCATTGGCATACTAAATTCTCTTCTTTTCAATTACTCGTGGGAAGAACCCTTTCACTATCACTGTGACAATGAATGCAAACTTATTGACTTACAAATTACATTATTCGATGTTTGTGGCACATGCGCCAAGTATGTGAACAGATTTCCGCTGATTTCTGCTGTGGACATTTTTACCCCTCTCAATCAGTCGTGCCCTTATTTATCCAGAGCTTACTTTAACATGCCAGTTAGTTGACAAATACTTGATATTTTTGTCTACTTAGCTTTGTGATATTTGAGGCGTGCCTCTTCTTTTAGCCAAGTGAATTGTTCGGTGGAGAGTAGACCTACTTTGGTGTAGTTCCTGCTCCAAATGTGCACCTATTACATGCATGTATTGTCGTTACATATAGCTGACTGTTTAACAGGTTGGCTTTGTTTTGTGTACGTTTGGACAATGAGAAGGGGAGCTTCGCCTAATGGCTCCTAGGCTGGCAGTGATTGCCTAATATTCGGGACAGCTAAAGCAAATATTACATTGTTAGGTTAGGTTCGCTTAACTCGTATATTTCAAATTTCCGACATTTGGCATACACAAACTTAATTTACTGAATGAGTAGAGTTGAGATATAAATTACCTGACAGTTTTGTTCTTGGAACAGGTATACACATGCACTGTACCAAGGTATCTTTTCAGTATTTCGTATAAAAATAATTCTCAATGTTGACTGTTTTCATAATTAAAGATTACATACTACGAATTAAAGATGAACGCTAATTACTCAACATTAACCCGGTGCAGATGAAAACCTCTCGTAAATTCTGGGACCAACTTACATAATTCTCGTTTTTGAAGTAATTGTTCCAGTTTTTTACACAGAACAAGTGTGTTTGACTTTATCTTCTACTCTAATTGCTGCTGCACTTGTACATGGCCCATGGTTTTGTCGAGTACGCATGGATGAGCAAACAAAGCCAAGGAATAAGGAAGACAAATGCAAAAGAGGAAGATGGCACTGTGTTCTACATTGTTTACCAGAAAGGACATTTGACTAATGAAATTGTCACGTGGCTCTGAAGCTCATTCCATAAAAACGATGCAAGTGGGTTTGCGCTAATTTAGTGCATTTTCGCCCTGCCTGGATGAGCCCTCATCATGGTTGCAACGGTACCCGATTGCAGCCGAATAAACACAAATCCTCCATCCGATGTTTAACGAACGACCTTTAATGGAAGGGACTGCCTTTCTTGCTGAGTTTTTCCATTAATCGGTCAATGCACCCCAGGATTTCCTATTAGATAAGACGCCATCGCTGTGCAGGCAATCCAGTAAGCCTTGATCAAGGCAATGGGCATGCATCCTTGATAAACGCCTATGAGGTTAGCATGTTATATTAAAGTTGACTTAGTAACATTTTACACCTGGAAAAATCGCGATATTTTTAAAAACGATTTAGTGCGATGTGCAGCATTTTTAATTTTTTGGAATTATCCCAAATAACACTAGGTGGCTTTTCCGCACAACAATTCTTACACTGCCATTGCACCATTTTGAAGGTACAGTAGAATTTCTGTAGGTTGACCACCCAAGGGACTTTCGCAAACTGGTCAACATATGGATCGAGGCTTGTGCTGACACAGGATTTGAATTCCGTGAACCGTTTGTACTGCATGTACTTACATTTTACAGTAATAATTCATAATTCATGAATATTCTTCTTAAGATGTTCATAATACAGTACCAGTATTGATAATGACTGCAACTTTATCCAGCCATTTCACGTACAGTACAGTAGGGGTACTGCGTGAACTCTTGTACCTATATAGAGACAGTTACAGTTTACATGTTGTGACCATGCTGGTCAACATTCAGTGTAAATTACTATTGTGTGTCATAGTCCAAGTGGTCAACATACAACATACAGAGGTGGTGGTGGGCAACATGTAGATATTACTTTCCATTTGGGTTAATGTGGTAGGTTAAAGGCCTTCTAAAAATGTCTTAAAAATTGAAAATTTTAACTATTCTAGAATTGCTTATTTCAAAATTGAGCAATGCATCATTATGAAGTATGTTATGGGGAAGCTACCTAATGTTATCTGGATTTTACCACTCAAAAAAAACTTTAAAACGCGGTTTTTTAAAAAACTTTAAAGCCTTTAATTTAAAGGGCTTTTGGCCTTGAAATTTCCTGAAATTATTCGATATTTATTGTTATTAACAAAACGATACGATCACTAACATTTTTTCAGTTGACATAAAGTAGAACCTGCCCAAACAATATCCTTAGGATCGGTGCTGAATATTTATTTATGTCGAGGTTTATATACATGAACGGTGTAGGCTATTAGTTTGAAGAGGTTGAGGGCTGGGGCATAGCCATACACATGGGACCCCCACAAATTTGGCGTCCAGGAAACTTAGAAAATCGCTTAGATCGTCCAATTTTGCTAGTACCTGTACATGTATTTATAGGGAGTCACTTTGATATTTTGCCAAATTGTCTGTATTACTTGCCTTAATTTGTAAACGATGTGACATTATTAAAAACCAATGCTAAAATTATTGAGGATGTTTATTAGATTTAACATGGGTCCCACATCGGCACCGACACCTGATATTACTTTAGAGAGGAAATTAGTCTTGACAGATTCTACTGAAGTTGACATAAAAAGCCTTCTCCGCAAAACAGTCCTCACTGTACAATGCTCAATTTTGAACGCTTAAGCAATTCTAGAAAAACTTTTAAAAACTTTAAATTCTAAGGAAGATTTCTGGCCCTCCATTGTCTTTCGTATTGAAAATTTCCGACAATTAATCGATATTTATCGCTGTTATCAACATAAGCTTGCAAAACTTTGCAGTTAAATTCGTTTGAGCGTTTCAAATTGCCTGGCAGTCTTAACGGCCTTTTAATTAGTCATGGGCATGTTGTTTTGATCGGTGGGAATTAGAGGAGGAAGTCCTAAATGGCAAAGTGGAAAATTAATTGTGGATTTCACCGAATATTTTCTAATGGCAATTAAGAACGATTCATCAACTTTCGAGCACCATTGAAAATTACTCCGAGGTCTCCTTAGCTCCTTCAACGTTCAAAGACTGCTCATCTTTCCTTTAATTTTTCTGTTTTTTTTTCTTTCGCAAATCGATAGGCGTTTTCTAGGTCTAGAATAATGGGAAAATTGGGAAAAAATGCTCCTTATCGATGATGTATACACGCACGTATTAGCCAATTTCAAGGGCTGTTAAATCTGCCATTATGGCTGTTCGTCGTTTCAAATGAGATATTAAGATGGCAGCTAACGAGTCAGGCCATCTTTTATGATTTCAATTTGTTTTATCCTCAGAGAACGTACTCAGTGCTCAACTTGTGAGGGTAGAAATGAGTCTAATGCCCCAACAGCTGCTTTTAACCCACAATTGTCTGCTTGCATTTCATGTTATGTTTGGCACAAAGAGCTGGCGAGGCAAATGGTGTTCAAAGCGTCATTAGCATATCAAATTTGAATAAACTCCACTTTTCTTGGCTGGCTTACACCGTGTGTAGGTGTCGTTTTCGTTTCGAAAAAACACTTTACTAATTGAAATTTCGTGTTTTTGATGTCTGCTCCATGTATTGTGGCCCATTACGCCAGACTGAAAACTTGCATTGAAATTTTAATGTTTTTCAAATTTGTGAAAGCAGTTTTCTAATAAGTTGTTTGTGCTTGAGGCAAACACCCTGCTTTCCATTCGGTTCATTCTTCTGGTTTTAATTTTATATTCAACCTGGGCAACCTGGAAATTTTGAATTGAAACCTGGAATTTGTCAGTATTACAATTGTTTTGTGTTTCTTAGTTATGATTATGAGAAATTATCACAAAAATGATTGGCTTGATAATCAGTTCTACCATTCCCCTTAAAAATTACCAGGAAAATATGCCTAAAATTAGTTTTTCCAGAAAATATTCGTAAAATCCATTATTTGGTTATGTGTCCTTGGTAATGTTGACAAAAACCTACCATTTGAGTCCTAGTTTTTCAAAAAAAAAATTCGCCTAAATCCTATATACTGTTTGGCGTTTCCACATTAATTTTGCCATACATTTGATCATTAACGGGAACTTCCCCTCCCACCCCTGCCATGTTAAAAAATTGAAAAAATTGTATACATAACATCTCTGCGAATAATGTCGTGATAACAATTTTGCTTGATAGTCTGGTTACTTCTGGAGGCGA
>JAQGAF010001145.1:0-34893 GCA_034687865.1 Kryphioiulus occultus | reverse complement strand
AATATAAAACCTAAATGACGTTTGGATTCATAATAGTAATGCCCTTTCATGAGGTGTCCGTAATGGAAACAATAGCCTATGTGACACTGATTTACTATATAATTATTAATCTAACCTCATTATTTTTTGCCCCTTTCTTGCAGCTGTTTTTAACTTTGTATAGCAAGGATTCCCGAATCCATGGCCTTTTCGAGTTGTAATATTAAATTGCCAGACGCGACAGAATTTGAATTCGAGCGCGTGCAAATTCGCGCGAGTTAGGGCGCGTGTACATTTTGAATGCCTTTTTTGACATCTTTATTTCGAATAATTCACCACTTACATGTAGATCTCGAAGTCCAGACTTAGTTAAATCGCTTTTTCACACCCAAAAACAGCATATTTACCCCATTTCAGCAAAATCCTGAAGCCCGTTTCCGAGTTAGAAAATACAAATTAGCTCGTTTAATAGTATAGGATAGGTAGCTTAGAAAATGTAATGGAACATGCTGCAGAGTAAGAATAAAATTGCAGACAAACAAAACTGATTTTGTATGGATGGCATTTTTTGTTTCGATTTTGTATACAGATTTAGCGAAATACATCGAAATACTAAAGAATCATTTGTGTATATACAAACGTACTATTATATGGGCTAATTATTTTGTTACACAATTTTGGAAAAACCTGCCGATATAAGGCTTACTACGTCAGCAAATTAGTTTTAATCCAACAAATGGATATATCATCCTATTCATAGTTATAAATATTTTTTGAAGAAATTGTATTCTCTAGAATTGGCTATTGAAAATTATTGTGCAGAAATTCTGCTTAGTTTGGATAAAAGCGTTTTCTATTACACTGTATACGTGTACCGTACGTTGGTAGAATTTGCATAAACAAATAATTTAAAACTCTCCAAATAAGATGCTGATTTGACTATAAAATGGAGGAAACGAAAAGGGAGGTTTTCAAGAATTTGAAAAAATATATATATTTCCTTCAAAAGGATTATAGCTTTTCCATAGTAACAGATACAGTACATGTACAGTATTTATTACAATTTCTTGCTCTAATCTGTGACCGTGGACTTATGACCATGATAAGTACTTCAATAAATAAGCGAGCCCTGGAAAAATTCGATATTTGCAGTATTTAATAACGTTTGTCTAACCGTCAATTAATGATCACTACCATGACTGCGCATAACTTAGTCGGCATTGCTGCCTTTCAAATATTATTCAACGTTTCTCGGAAATATTTAAATACTGTAACATTTTTTGGTCTTATTCACAAAATTTAAATAAAATAATATGCTGAGATGGTCCGCCTTATAATTTTGCAACTTCTTTCATCTGCGAGCTTTTATCCTAATTTATTAATTGAAAAGTCCATCAAGGTGGTAAATAACATATACACTGTACGTGTATTGCAGTCGCGGCTATATCACATGCTTTCAAATTTTAAACAGAGGAGGTGTATTACTGCAATGCATAGAAACAAGTAACATCAGAGATTTCTTTCTAAAAGTATTGGTCCAAATGCACAATCTAGCTCCGCAAAAGTTCAAAAATGTGTAGTCATAAATCCCAAGAATTTTGGCATGTTTCAATCCATTAATACCCAAGTATTATAAGACAACAACAATAACAACAACAACAAAATCCCTGGACTTTTTATGTAAGGACTTATTTTACAGCAAAACGAAGGTTAGTTGGCAACAACATTTCGTACCCATGATTATCTTCGCAAATTTCGCTTGATGGGGTTGTGTTCGCAAACTATGGCTATTTCCTCCCCGTGCATTGTTTTGGAATAATTTTCATAAAAACTGAAATTTATTTGTGATGTATATTGCGAGTTTAAAGTACTTTTATGAAGCACATCCATTTTCTTTGAAACATTTTATTAAATATTAACCATAATTTACATAATACAATAAAAATACAATTAGCAGCAAGAATTTGCAAGTAAATTAAATATTGGATTTTCTCAGATACTAAGTCGATACCCTGGAGAGGACCATTTGATGTTTGATGTAAGGAAAATGCATTGAGTGCAAAAAAACTGTGCCTCTCAGCCTTGTGTTTGCAGCAAATGGGCATCGCAGGTTTGCTCTGCAGGTATGCTAGCAAACAGGGTACAATAACTACAAAATTTAAATTATGCAATTTATAATCATCTCGATATGTAGAGATGCTCTTAAACGTGATACAAGTCTTTCAAAACAATAATTTTAACTATAAATCTAACTATTTCGCTATAAAACCAATCGTGTATCATGCTGCGACTTTTGCAAAGTTAGATTGAGTATTTGGACCACTGTGCGCAATCTTGAAATCAAGCCTGCACGACTGTGTTCAATGCAAAGTGAAATTCTAATCCAATGTTGCGCCCGTAACATAAACATATGGAGTTAGTAATTTCTGACAAAACAATGTCGACAGTCACCAGTTGTTACCAGAAGTCAGATTAACGTAATTTTATTGTGACCAATTATTAATGACCAATTTAGAAAAATATCGAAACTCCTTGATCACATTTTCATCATTAATTACATCCTTCAATATCAAAGTGCAGTGATATTTAGGATAGTATCAAAACTTTGCCCAATTTTTAATTAAACAAGAAACACTGATATTATAGGCTTGATAAACCGCCCAATTAATTGAAATAGTTTATTAAATATTATCCGAAAGTATTACTTTCATGGTGAAGACGATCAAAGGTTTCCTGACACCCTTTTTTAATAAAAGACAAAGTTAAACTTGACTCATGCCCATTTCCATTTTGGTACTGAAAAGGTTTCAGGCAAACTCTCGCCATGGAGTGGTTTTATGTCCCGTTAATTGCCTTATTCCTATATTTTTTGTATAAACAGTATTTTCCAAGTTCTTACGGGAATCTTCCTCCAGGACCAAGGGGAATACCAATCTTTGGTTACCTTCCATTTTTTAAAAAGTTGCCTTTCATCGAACTGAGGGATATAGGCAAAAAAACTGGGACTAGTTTATTTTCAATTCGCTTGGGACTGAAAAACGTTATCGTGTTAAATGATTGGAAGTCGGTAAAGGAGGCACTGGTCACTCAATCGGACAACTTCACTGGACGTCCGCCAACTTTCGTTTTTAATGACATCCGTGACAGAGCAGGTAAGCGAATTATTGATCAACTCCGCATTTTCTAATACAGCTCATCACAGATAAACGTGTCTAAACACATATCAACCTTTAAATACATTCACTGCAACATATACCCATGATGGAATTATAATATATATCTGTGTAGTAATACATGAATTTGATATCTTGATACTTATTCGCATAGCCGAACAGTCTACAGACGGAAATAAGTATTAATTATGAATTTTCGTTTTCTGAACTGTAAACGTTCAATTATAATACGGTTATGTTTCAGATATCACGGGGTCTGATGGTCCTCTTTGGAAAGAAAGACGCCATTTTACGATGAAAACAATGAGAAATTTGGGTTTCCGTGATGTTTTCATGGAGGCTATTATTATGGAAGAAGTAGAAAAAATGGTAGATCGCTTGAAGAACAAACACAATAAGACGGTGGTCAATATGGACGATGTGTTCATGAATCATTTACTGAATGTAATATGGGGCGTATCAACAGGTTTGTAAATTCGCTTTGACCCATTTGTTGCCCCATATACTGGTACATGCATTACAGTATGCTGGACCTTCTAAAACGATCATATACATGTAGGTCCAAAGATAACCAAATGAATACTACATGTATATAGTAGGACCAGCAATCACGAGCTCTGCCTTGTTTCGTTCTCAATATTTTGAACCTCCCAATTTTCATTTCCAATCAATTATGCCCCATTTTAAAATTCGAGACGTAGAACTGTTTAGACATTGCAGCTGCTATAGAGCGGCATTCTAACTCTAACTTAGCATCAGAACCAACATATAACTAATTCAAGGCTACATCATACGAAAGACCATTTTTTTTTAATTTCGTGGGTTTTTCGCGATAAGATCGAAAGTAATACTCGCATATTAGTCGTCTATATGCAGTATATCTCTTACTTTTTCCGAGAACAACTCGATATTGGGAACACTCAATTTTAATTAGATAACAACTGATTCTTAAATTTCACAATTTCAATTAAGATTGACAACATCTTTTTTTGACGCGTTATGATGGCAGGCAAGAAGTTTGAAGAAAACGACGAAAGAATCACCGAATTTGCGCACATTTTAAAAATCACCTCAATCCAAAATTCCAGCAGCAACAGATTGGAATTTCTCCCTTTTTTGAAACACGTACCAAAATTTAACCGCGACTTCAGAAGTTTCGTCCAAAAGACGAAAAAAGTGTACCGTTATATCGAAGATGAAATCGACGAACATTTGAAGACTTATGACGAATCAAATATCCGTGATTTCGTGGATGCTTACATATTTGAGATCGAGAAACGACAGAAATCGAATATTAAACCAGAAATGTATCAGAGTAAGTAAGTGTTCATTGGCCGAAGTACCAAAAGCTCAAACAAGAATAAAACATCATTTGTCCTTTTTTAAATGGGTTTGTAGGGAAATTTCTCAAAGGCATCATGTACAATTTTTTCAATGGCGGCGTTGACACCGGAAATAACACCATAACCTGGGGCTTCCTGTTTTTGGCTTCATGGCCAGGAGTTCAGAAGAAAATGCAAGAAGAGATGGATAAAGTAGTCGGTAGAGGGAGAGTGCCCGTATGGGGTGATCATGTCAAGTAAGATGTTTATTTCCCCTCCTAATTTAGCTACATATAACTAATTTTTTCCGATTGTACATGTATATACGAGGTTGGCTAAAATCTTGTGTATACTATATATGGTTCAGATGTTCAGGCCCGTTTCAGTACCTGTGCGAATTTTTATAACACGGTTTTTCTTCTTCGTAATTTTAAAATTTGAAATACATGTACTGTTAGTTTGGCTATAATATAACTCCATTATAATTAAAGAATGATTTGTTTCTAGAAATAAGTTGACATAATGTAGTATCATCAGGTTAGGTAAAACATTATATTTATACATAGTTCTGGCCATATTAATGCCCATACTACCAGTACTGAGCAAAAACATTTGTATGCTTAATTATGCATCTGCATTCTACACGCCATTTCATGTCAGTAATTCTTTTTGTGTGTAGGTTGCCTTATACAGAAGCAGTTTTGAGTGAGATCCAGCGTTACGCTACCATCGCTCCACTAGGTTTTCCTCACTGTTGTTACAACACAACTAAAGTTTGTGGTTACACTGTGCCAAAAGACACTCATGTGTTAGCTAATATCTGGGCAGTTCACAATGATCCCGAATACTGGGGTGACCCTGAAATGTTCCGACCAGAAAGGTTTTTGAACAACAACGGAGAATTTGAAAAGCCAGAATATTTGATACCGTTTTCGACAGGTGCAGGATCAATACATTTAATATATTTGCAGTAATATGCTTATCATCGTTACATGCTGTTAATTACTATTTGTTAATTTTTTAAGGTCGCCGCATCTGCATTGGACAAAACCTCGCCCTTATGGAACTTTACTTGTTCACAACATCCCTGCTTCACCAGTTTGAATTCCGTTTGGTTACTGGGGAGCCCTTACCATCATTTAAACCTATCGTTGGATTGACTTTAAGACCTGAAGCATTCAATTGTTACATTAAGTACCGCAACTAGCATTGCAACAGTGGTAGTTGTTTAACGAAAACAATCATTAGCACAATGGAAGAGGAAGTTTTTTTCTTGTATATGTCACAAACTATAACTGATCATTTTAAAACAATACACAACAGCAGAATAGGTTAACAGGAACTTTGTTGTTCAATGGATACATTACTAAATTTAGTTACAGAATAGATGTTTTAGATGCTGTTCTTAATTGTGATACAATCAGAAAAAATTGTCATCCAACTTCAGTCTAATAAAACCATTCATTTCAAAGTTACAAATGCCTATGCTCTCAATTACTTCTTCTCAAATGTAATGCATGAATATGTGGCTTACCCTAACAACCAGAAAAAAATAGAAAACAGACAGAACATCGAGGTGCTTCCTGATTCAACTAGCAATGGAAGCGCTTGGTGCCAGTCAAATCTTTTCTGAACATTCTTAATCCCAGATCTACGCAACTCAACGAAATTCCACTTCATCCTATCCTTGCAAAACAAGCCAGGCAATCAAGAATATTTTTGCCAAATAATTACAATTACAATTTTCCATATTTTTCTAGGATCAAAACTGGGAGTTACTAGAATATCGACAAGAGCAAAGAAATAGCCGGAACAAAACAATATTATTCCTACACAAAAAGTTGATTTTAAAGCAGATATGGGTAAATAATCAACCAGAAGTTGACCTGTCAAAGGTTCCCCTGGAAAATCTGGAAAATGGTTCTACCATAAAACATAGCCCACAAATGATCCTAGCTAGTAACATAGTATTCAATACATACTGTAGTAAAACGTCACCTCTATGATAGGATCGCACCTATAGGGACATAGATGATCCATGTAAAAGATACTAAAACATATCTGCGCCGAAAAATATGCGGGAGAGTTTTGAAGACAATTAGTATCTAATATTTTTCACATTACCATTAGCGAATTTTTTACATTGTTTAGCCATAGTGCCATTTTTATGACATTCTAGGAATGTTAATATTCAGGAGAATGCTGTAACCAATTTGTTGTTTTTAAAAACTTGGCCAGAACTAACAGATTTAATATTAAATGATGAATTTTAGCAAGTATCTGCCATATATTTATTTGCTACAGCATTGAACACGACAGTATATTACCCTATAGAAATATTTTGTGGGCTATGTTTTGACGCTACACCCTGGAGAATCTATACTACAGTTATATTTAAAATTTTCAACCTTCCACAGGTATACCTGTATGCACTTAGGTACATCCTATCCAAGCCCCTATTTCATTCATACAGTATATACTATTTTTGCTTGGAAAGTTCGCCACTCTTTTCCTGTTATGGCACTATAAAATAACTTTAAATTCAATCTAATTAAATCATCACCTATATTAATATATTGAGGAAGTTGTGCGAAGGTGCACTAAAGTTCGAAAATGTATTTATATATTATAGACCGCTGGTATCTTGGATCGACCACAAAACTTTGACCAAATGGAGGACCAAAAGAGGTTACGCAATGATACATGCATTTCTTGCATGCTCTTATTTATAAAATAACGATCAAAAATTTAAAAAAACATCGCATTCACTGAAGGGTGCTGACCAAGAAGTGACCTCTTTGACAGCCAAGTAAGTTCAATGTATGTCCTTGACTTTACTTTTCATAGAAGCTACCGTATATAACTGCTGACGGTAATTGATCTGACCAGGCGGAGTTCAGTGCGGTAAACAACCATATGTCGCGCAACAAAGCAAGTAAACTTCGACCTGCTTGAGGGGTATTTAAACATCACGAGAGTTGTTGCAACGTTATTCGGGCATCCGTTTGAAAATGGCAGTATTTTATTTTTACCTATTGTCAAGTGTTGTACTGGTGCTTTACGTTATACGTCAGGTTCTGCGGAAAATCAACGATCTCCCACCAGAGATCAACGGCATCCCAGTTTTGGGTTATCTGCCCTTTTTAAACAAATGCATGCACGTTGATTTCCGAAATATTGGCAAAAAATACGGTTGGAGTCTGTTCACCATACAGTTAGGTCTGAAGAGGGTCATCGTGCTGAATGACTGGCAATCAGTGAAAGAAGCTCTTGTAAATCAAGCTGATAACTTTTCTGGACGTCCAAAAACGGTGATTTTTAATGAGATCCGAGAACGTGCAGGTAAGATCTCTAAATGCATCAGTATCAATTTTTTTTAATTTAACAAAATATGTATTGGAAGAATCACACACATGTGTTTGTAATTAAAGAGTGATAGCATGTGGAAATTTTGCGAATACATGTAATTAGCTACGTAATAATATTACAGGGCGTTTATAAAAGTTGTTTACAATTTTAAAAATTTTAATTGAAATACAATAACTTTCTTTGGTTCATGTGACACACCAACTCATAGTTGTTGTTTTTTGAGTTTAATCCACTTCAATATGTGCGCCTTGAACTAGACAGCATTTACCCGTCTGCAGGGGCAATTGCATTGTTTATTCGGGGAATTAAATCATGGATACCATTCATGGATACCCCCACTCAAAAAAGCAAGGGATGCCAATGGACAAAGGAGACCAGGCCATTCCTGATTCCACTCCCATGGAATGCTTGTGTCCAATACATCTTTAACAATCTAGCCCAATGTGGTGGTGCGCTAAGTTATTCTAAACCTGACATACAGTAACATCCCTGGATATTTTGTGGTTTTATGTCAAAGACAAAGTGTTCAAAACTACTCAGAATGGGTATCCATTATTTGAAGATAAGAATGACCAATGTCATTGCCGAAATGCTGTTTAGTTCAACGGCGAAGGTTTAAATTCCGATTAGATGCCGTATCTGCCAGCAGAGGCGCACATGTCTAAATGGACTAACCCATAAAAACTTTAATCAGAATTCCTGTTATTAATTTTTAAAGTTGTATACGACCATCATAAACACGCTATATTTTGGAACACTGTTGGTAAAAAAATTGATATTTCAGATATCACCGGTTCAGATGGCCTGCTCTGGAAGAAAAGACGTCATTTCACGATGAAGACAATGCGCAGATTTGGTTTTCGCGACATTTTTATGGAAACCATTATCATGGATGAAGTTCACAAATTATTAAATCGCATAAGAAGCAAATTGCAGAACCAAAAGCTCAACATGGATGATTTATTTATGAACCACTTGTTGAATATCATCTGGGGCGTTTCCACAGGTCTGAAATTATTGCTTTACATTCAGCTGGATTTAAGTTAATTTAAATTTGTTTTTTATTTTCGATTTATTCGCAATCTTCATATTCTGAGAATTTCAACACATTTTTAGTAATAGATACCGTTTAAAAATACATGTAATATGAAAACAACCAATTATAACTTAATCGCTCAAAGGGCATAATCACGCGAAAACGAACCAGCTTGTATTTTTTATGGAGTGTACTAAAACGTAAACAAGTTGTTTCAAATTTACCGACAGACTGAGATTAAAATGGGTATATGTAATGAGGTGATACATTCCGAGTTGACCACTTGCTGTAGCAAAATACTACATGGCAATTCTGCTGAATTATTTGAATGTTTTTTTGTCATTTAGGATAGCTTTATTAAGCTTGGGATAGCTTTATTAAGCTTCGAAGTGTGGGTTTCCCCTTATCGGAATATACAGTACTTGTAATTGATCGTGCTAATTAGTTTATATTGATGCTGTATTGTCTTCAATAGCATGTTGTGTATGTACAGTCAGCTACTAGCTGGGCAGTAAAATGTACATGTTGTATATTAAACTTGGAACGATAAATAAACTAAGCTTAGGTATATACCGGTAGTAGGATATGTGCACACCTCCCCACAAAGTGAGCTCCCCTAACAGCACGTAGGCTTGCCTGGGAAGCTTGCACATTTTCTAGTTTTCCTAACCTAACCTGTCTTGGCCTGACCTAACCTAACCTAACCTATAACCAATAGGCATAGGTTAGGTTAAACTAGGTCAGGTTAGATTAGATAAGGTTTGTAAGTTGATGGGCAAAGCCTATGAGCTGTTAGGAGAAGCTCACCTTTTCAAGGTGTGCCCATATCTTCCTAATACCCAGAAACTATTAGCATTACCTTTGCATGGCGTTACGACATTTAATTCAACTAATTATACTGTACACTTAATCGTTGTTCGTTCAAATTACATTGTTTTTGTAGGCAAGAAATTTGAGGAGGACGATGAGCGAATTTCGGAATTTGCCCACACTTTGAAGATAACTTCCATTCAAAATTCCAACAGCAACCTTCTGGAATTCCTGCCATTTATGAAGCACGTATCCATGTTCAATAAAGATTTTAAGGAATTCGTAAAGTCAACCAAGAAAATCCACCGTTATATTGATGACGAAATCGATGAGCACATCAAGACTTATGACGAGGAAAACATTCGAGATTTGGTGGATGCCTACTTACATGAGATGTACAGACGAGAGAAACTTAACATCGAACCAGAGATGTTTCAAAGTAAGTTCGGTAGTACATGTACATGTACTGTATATGCGAGAGAAACCATTAACACATTTGAACTTAATTCACTCACACAGGAAAATACCTCCGAGGTGTCATGTACAACCTCTTCAATGGCGGGGTGGACACAGGAAACAACATGATCACGTGGAGTATATTATACATGGCCTGCTGGCCAGAAATTCAACAGAAAGTGCAAGAGGAATTGGACAGAAACATTGGGAGAGGTCGTTATCCCACATGGGCTGACCATAGCTCGTAAGATAATCACGGTTTCAAACATTATTATAAATGAAAAAGTGACATGCATTTCAGCAATCGTGGGAATTAATCTATTATGATGCTTCTATTTTCCAGATTGCCTTACACCGAGGCGGTCCTCAATGAAATTCAACGCTTTTCGTCTATTGCACCCACAGGATTCCCCCATTGTTGCCACAAGACAACACAGGTAGGGGGCTTCACTGTACCCAAAGGTACCTATGTGCTGGCGAACTTATGGGCCGTTCACAACGATCCGGATTATTGGGGGGATCCGGAAATATTCCGACCGGAACGGTTTTTCAACGACGAGGGCAAACTGGAAAGACCAGAATATCTGATTCCGTTTTCAACAGGCAAGTTCATAACATGATTGCATGTGGCAACGATAAATACTGCACATGAATAATTAAACTCACTATGGGTCAACTAATGACGTGGTGTTGTTTCTAAATTGATTTAGGTCGCCGAAGCTGCATGGGAGAGGTAAGCAATTGCGTGAATTATAGTCTATATGTATCTGGTTAAGAGGGTTAAACTTTACTCTGCCCTCTAGTGAACGTTTATGAACCTGATCACTTGTTTGATATAGGAATGTTTAAATACACCTACTTGTGCAGCTACAGTAGCACGTGCGTAGATTACTACGTGCCCAAATTTTACTTCTTGCACGGGCGATTTTGAATTTTTCGCCTAAATTTGAGTATTTTATAACAACTATTATACATGTCTTTTTCTAGGTAAGTTTTTTTAAATAATGGTGAATTTATAACTTAAAGCAGTCAATAGTTACTCATAAAAAGACTACTTCATAATATGAAGAATCTCAGCCAATTTTAGAGGTATTATATTCTTATGTACATGTATACAGCATTAGACAAGTACATGCATGTAGTAAATCGGCTCTATAATGCCGACAGAGGCCAGAATATCTAATTCCGTTTAGACAGTTGAGCACTCTTAACTTGATACACACAATGTACTATAGTTGAAACACGTCTTTTGAAATGTCGACTGTTAATTCTAAAATATTTTATCTTCTTCAAAATTTAAGAATCTAGCTCGAATGGAAATCTACTTGTTTTTTACATCGATGCTTCAGTCATTTCGCTTTTCCTTCGTTACCGGCGAGTATCCTCCGTCATTCGACCCCATAGTGGGACTTACCTTGAGGACGAAACCATTCTCTCTTTACGTCAATGAACGTTAATAAACTACCATTAAACAACCAATTGCATGAATATGTATCCGTACATTCATACACTATCATTTACTCATGTATGTTTAAAGTGGGGAGCAATCATGCAATGTTTCCAACTCATGAGAGATAGTCATACTTCAGGAATTGTCCGTCACTAACACAAGTCCCAAAACTACATGTACACTGTCTTCAACAAAGCGCTTTTTTTATAATTGAATGTATTTAACGATGTGAACGGTATTAAAAACTTTTGACATATCACAGTCTGAAATTCAATGGCTAAATAAATCGCTAAGTTAAGCTTTTGGGACCTAAATGAGGCCGAAAAACACATCAATTTGCTTCCATATCGTCTAAAAGAAGGAATGTAGTTTTAAGTCTTAATGAACACTCACCGCTATGGCTGTCAAACAGTTATCGCTCGTAACGCTGTTTTTCACAGAAAATGTTCATAATGGCAGATGATGTAGAAAGTCACGGTGGTCATGTAGAAAGGCTGCAAAAGTAAAATTAATTAATAAAAAAAGAAAAATTTTTATCAAAACTGAACGAAACGATTTTATGAAACAAATCCATGTTTTTAACTTTGCTGTTCAACAACTCTTCGATTTCGAAAATTGATTCTGAAGATGTTCTAAAATAGTTAATGTGGAATTCTTCTTTTTAACTTCCTAAAATATGTCTACGAAATTCGTTGGTCTCAAACTTCCTCGAAATTCACGATTTTATAATCATAGTCAGGTCCACGAAAGACTTAGTGCAAGTGCATGAATGACTTATTGGATACATGTAGGGGCACATGTTCTGTTATATATTCTTTTGGTGAAATACTGGGAGTCGATTGTATGTAATTGTTAAACAAGTCTTACCTAGCAGTCAAATAGTCAATAAAAACATTCATTATTCAGCCTGTGAATTAGGAAACATACTGTATTTACAGTGGAGCTCGAAGATTTGAGAAGACATGTATAATAGCAAACTGACGGAGTGTTCTTCACTAATTAAAAGCGACCATACAGTTTATAACTTGACGTAAACGGAATGTCAACTTAAATCGTTTTTCCATACATATTGAAACAATCGAATTAATATATTTTTAAGTCATCGGCAAATAAGATGCTCAAAAAATTGTTCGACCCCTCTGGCATGTGGTTTCGAAAAATGTTGTCAGAGCACATTAAACAGAGTATTTTGAAGTAATTTTAAATGAATTAAGCAGATCAATCTGGATGCCATTTCAAGTGAACATGACAAAACTAATTTAAAAAGCCACGTTAAACTAAACATTTTTAAGGTTTCCATGAAGCATCAGTTTTTTATAAGGTTTTAAGATCACTGTGACCAATCGGAGATCGTCATCGGCAATTATCTTAGCCCAACACGTGTAATAAAACTAAAAATTAAAAACTGGTATTGCGCAAGGTGAGCAACTACATCGTATACAGTGTATTGCGTATTGGAAAGTACCTTTTATTCCATGGAAAAATTGGAAATTTCAGCTCTTAAGTCTGTTAATCAAAGACCCTCCTGGAATTAATAGCAGGGGTATAAAAGCAATAAAATCTTTATCTCGACAATAAATTTAAACAATGAATTAATTATTTGTAACTACACGTACAGTAGAAGTACTTTACAACTACAGTAACTTAAATTCATGTAGTTCATTTAAGTTCTTCTCATCCAATCGCGAAATTCTGTTTTTACGTTAGTGCTTTTTCTTTAATTTATAGCCTTTTGATGAGAACTCATGGAATTAGAATTTTAAATGTTCGATTCCTGCATCGATGAACATGTGTTTTGAAAACTGCATGTACTGCACATATTACAGTGTACAGTAAGTATGGTATAAAAAAAGTTGATTTCAAATCAAGTTATTGACCAATATTTCAGTTAACTTATTTCAGCGTGAGCTTACTGATGTTTACGGAAGATGATCAACATTGAAAGGAGATTGGCATCTAATGCAGCTGAGGATTAACAGTATAATCGTAAGTATAGTCATCTTTGAAACTCCGTAAAATACTGATACGCCAGGTCCCTAATAAAATATGACACTTGCAATGGTATACAATTTACATGCAATCCAGATGAAAAAAAATTGGATCATAACTAAGTCATCAGTTAACAAGTACAGTTTTCTTTAAAATATCCATTTTTATTGATTCAATACTGACCTGGCCAGCATTGACCTGACCTGAAGCATTACCAATACATGTACACGTAGTAATCCCAGCTAGTGTTATTTAATAGACATACATTTTATAAGTTTAATTTCCGCGTTATATTCCCCTGAAATTGTGCCATGTCACGCTGTTTCCTGAACCATTTTCAACTTCATACTTATAACTGTGTGTAACGTTATCCTTTTGATTATTTCAGTATCCATGGCCAACTTTTTATCGACGGGACATTAAAAACCGTTTGAGGCTAAAGTCCAAGATAGAAGTTCGGTTTCCTTCCGATTCAAAGGGGACTAAAAATAAGTTTTTTTTTTATTTAAAAGAGTTGCTATTATAATTGGTCGACGAATTCAATATATTGAAGGACGGTTAAGGAAAGCTGGCAAAGGGTAGTTGTCTCAGTTCTAGTCTTGAACATGGACATCAGTCAAGTGATCCTCGTTATTATTTTATTTGTCCTACTGTATATTTGGGGGCGCAAAAGCAAACCCAAGAGTTTGCCTCCGGGACCGGAAGGAATTCCGTATTTGGGATATTGGCCGTTTATTGGCCCAAACAGCCATTTAAAACTGAGAGAATTGGGCCAAAAATATGGAGGTCTTTTTTCGATGAAAATGGGTGGTCAATATGCAGTCGTATTAAATGACTGGAAGGCAATGAAAGATACGATTGTTAAAAAGGCGGATGTATTCTCTGGACGACCCAACACCTTCATATTCACAGATGTGAGAGGTGGAACAGGTAGGCCATACATTCTTGTACTACTTTTTTGCATTGCAATTTCATTTGTGAATTGTTTTGGATGAAAGTATCAGTTTAACTATCAACCTGACTTTAAAAGAAGAAGAATAAGTAAGATGATAGCTTTAATTTACAACAGTTTGGGGGGAAAAGCGTACCATTTGAAATGGTAAACCAGCTGGTTATTATTCCACAAACTCAGTAGGAATGATTAAAATTATCAGAATTTACAAGAAGCGCTTGCAATAGTTGAGAATTATAAAGTGCTTAACACATAATGAATGTATAGTAGCAATCCCTTTAATTAATCCGGTATACACAAATTTAGGGTTATAGAGCACGTTGATTTTATACGACTAAACATGTTCCGCTGGTCATAGCACTTTGTATTTGCGTAAATTCATGGATACAAATCAGCAACTGATTAGTAGCGTCTCGATGGTTAAATAAGCTAGTTTTTTTATATAGCTGGACATAATATAGACAATATACTTTAAAATCCTGATAATATATTGAGAAATAGCTTATTTAATTACTGTGGTCATGTTGTAATATAGTAAGTGTTAGTTTTGTACATGTATACAATGACACTTTCTTCGCAATGTTCACAGTAACTAAGCAAGAATTAAAAACATGAAGTACTACGCTTATCTAGTTACTGTATTTGTTCTCAAGCAGTACATGCATGTCTATGCATTTGTCTTGCCTTCCCTACTCAAATCTTTCGTCTTAAATTTCCACTCAAAGTACGTAACCCATTTCTCAGTCGAGGCCGAAAATATCAAGATTCACCATTTGCTCACATTTCACAAATGGTATTAAATTCTTGGAAGGATCTTGAAAAACGTAGGCCTGTGACCATTGTGCCTTACCAAATTTGAGCGGTATTTCTCAACTAGCCGACTTTGGAATTCACCACATAAAATAGGAAACTAAATATTTTAATAATAATCAAGCGTCTATACTGTATAACATTCAACATTATTAAGGTTTTGTTTAGTTCTCAGTGTTGATTCTCGCTAAATGTTATGTTAGCAATGAAAACCCAAGTCCGAATTAATAAACAGCATTACTTTTGGAATGTTTAATTTAACATGAAATATAGTAAATTTTGATATACATGTAATCCAGAGTAATGGTTATCATTTAGAAACTTGTAAGTATCATTGCACAGAACTAACGCTCACTATATTGCTACATGACCTTGCACATTAATTAAATAAGTTATTTATCAGGATATTATCAGGTTTTCGAACATTAGTTTATATTATGTCTAAGCTATAAAAAACTAGCCAAATAAAATTATCCAACCATAAAGACGCTATATCAACGAAGATAAAAAATAAGCTAATCTGTAAAGTCATATTTAATTACAGATATTGCCAGTTGCTACGGTCCAGTATGGAAGGAAAAAAGACAATTTACTTATCAGGCATTGAAAGAGTTCGGTTTCGGAAAAACGTCAATGGAAAGCTTGATCAAGGAGGAAGTTGTTAAACTGGTAAATCAATTGAGATTGACCGCCAACCAAAAAAATCAGATCAACGACTTATTCTTTCTGTCATTTTTCAACATCATCTGGACCATTACCGGAGGTAAGAGGCGCAACATAACATGTACTGCAAGTTTGAATTGTATAATGCTAGGTTGTTTTCGTAAAATCTTTAGGCAATAACTATTCTGCTTATTTGGTTACCGTTGTTTTCTTTCAAATTTAGGAATAAAAATGGAACCAGATGATAAAAAACTTCACGAAGTAAGAGCGGCTGTCCATGCAGTTTTACGAGAAGCCTCGAGCACGAGCATTTTGCAATTCACGCCATATTTAAAACACTTTCCCACTATCAAACGTCGACTGCAATCGTTTTATAAAATGCATAAAGTGATCACTGACTTCATCGACGACATGATCGATCAGCACGTGAAGACTTTCAAAGAAGAAAGTCTCAGGGATTTTATCGATGTTTATTTGGACGAAATCTACAAAAAGCAAAGAAACGGAGAAAAATCCATCACATTTCAAAGTGAGTAAATACCAAAAAGTTGCAAACCATGCAGATCAGCATGGTTATACGCACTTCAGAGAATAGCAGTACACCAATACCTATTTATACGACCGCTCGTTATCCGGCTTTTCGCAATAACGGCCTTTTTGATTTATGGCAATGTTTCGTTTTACACCCAACACAATTTTTTTGCATTAACGGCCATAGGTCATAGCAAAACGGGGATACCTGATGTCAACAATATGAGGCAATGGGAACAATATAACATGTTTGTCTGAGTCGCATCTTCTGTCTATCATCATCACAATATACTGTATATAGTTGAGAACAGCCCTGTTTTAAAACATTTGTCCGAATTTTGTTGTTTTGCTTATTTTTAATTCAGCAATCTTAATAATACGTTCTTCAAGTTCATTCTGATAAAAAACGCAGTGTTAAAAATGCTACAAAGAATTTCAAAAGTAAGCAAAAACATGACAAAACAACGGCATTAAAATTTTGATCAATTTTTTAAACCAGGACCATCCACAACTGCGGGTAGTCAGTAATTATGTATGTCATGCAATTCGTTAGACACTGATTAGAACTATTCTTCTAGATTGTAATTTGTTAATACAATGTTACAACTGTATTTGATTTAACTTCATTTCTCAGGAAGTCACCTCGCCGGTGTTCTTTATAACCTTAACAATGGCGGAATTGACACTGGTAGTCAAACGCAGACTTGGGCCTTACTGTACATGGCAACGTGGCCAGATATCCAAAGGAAAGTCCAGGAGGAGTTAGATCATGTAATAGGTCGAGATAGACTTCCCTCCTACGACGACCGATCAATGCAAGTAACCAAATTCCATTTACATTTCTCCTCAATTATAGCAGTTATGGAAATATTGAATACGTACTGTATAAACATCATTACAGCGACTATTATTAAAAAGGCACGTCTGTTTTTTGTCTAATTCAAGGTTGCCTTACACAGAGGCCGTCCTGATGGAAGTCCAGCGTTACGCTAGCATTTTGTCCTTGTCGTTTCCCCACGCATGTACCAAGGATACAAACATCGGAAATTACACGCTTCCAAAAGGAACTTACATTATTCAAAATTTATACGCTGTTCATCGCGATCCTGCCTGCTGGAAAGAGCCAGACGTGTTTCGACCAGAAAGGTTTCTGAACGACAAAGGGGAAGCCGTAACGCCCGAATATTTAATACCCTTTTCAGCAGGTAAGTTAATTTAGTTATGCCTCCCTGGTCAAAATGGATAAGGGCTACCTTAAAAGTAAATTACGTTTGATTAATAGATATGTTGTAAATTTCACTTCCAGGCAAGCGACTTTGTCTCGGAGATGCCGTTGCTAAAATGCAAATGTTTTTATTTTTCACAAGCATGATGCAACAATTTTCATTTTCTTACGTCAGTGGTGAGACACCTCCTACCATCAAACCTCTAGAACCGGCAGGTTTGGTTTTAGAACCCCGACCATTTTCACTTTTTGTTAAAACGCGATGAAGTGACAATTGCCTATACGGGTATTTCATATACCGCATTCACGTATGTTAGGGTTGGCTTCGTGTTGAACAAAATTAAAACAAATGAGTAAGTTTTGATATACACTATCTAATACACATGTACAATAGTATTATACTTGCATTATCTCAGGGACCCATTGCAAAAATAATGCCTAAAACGTCCTTAAAATAACAAAAACACTGTGTTAATAAACCCGCAAAACTGGAATATAACTATTGATGTTGGCAAAATTCAGGTCCAGAGCTTGGGTTTTGTGGCGTCAAGAACTTATCGCCTAATTTCATGTAATGAAAAATACCTTGGGCAGAATTCTTTATTATTATTTATATAAATTTGTTATTATCATATCGATTATTCAAGAAATTTCCAAACCTGCTGAAATCGAAAGACCACTCAAAACCTGTACATGGTATGAAACCTGATTCAGTGCAATCAATAACAATTACTGTGTAAGTTTGCGAAAACGCCGACAAAGTAATTCTCCATCAAGTAAAACCAGATGCAAACAAACGTACACTTTCTTCATGTGCATGTACAGTAAATTACGACTCTTTAAAACCTTAAAATTACTCATTTGGTAAATATTTCGACATATACTATGGAACGTGCAACGACGGTGGTATGGTGTTCTCCACTCCCTTTTACAAAATATTGCCCAACGTGGCAACCTTGAAACGTGCACAAATATCATAGTCTTCCGACATTACCTCATGTAACAACAAATAATTTGAGAACTAAATAAGTCTATACTAACCAAATACGTTTTAATGCATTAAATTTGGTCAGAATATTTAGTAATACGAGAATTGGCAAGTGATGTGCATAACCTATAAATCTAGCTATTAACAAACTTTACTGGTATTTCAGAATAAACGCTTTTCTGTATACAGTAGATACCAAGGAATGCCGGTATTAAATATATGTGGTATTTTATTTACTTGTACTGTTTGTTATAGTTTCGAGTTTTCTTCCAGGAACTCATCGAACATCCCGCTGTATAATCGTTGTTTAAATAGAACTCTTTAAAAACATGCAGCCTACACCGCTTAGAGCATATTTGCGATTGACTGTATGCGATAATAAATTGGCGAAAAGATCTCCATTGCATTTTCTATTTCAAAATAGTGGATACTTTTCAAAATACTACTGCATTTACATTTCATTCTGCACAACAACGAGAGTAGTAATGCAAATAAAACTGGCATAAAAAAAGTTCATGTGTACAAGTTTCATATGCGTTTTTTACGAGTCTGAGGGAATATTTAACTTCAAAATGCAGCGTGCATACTGTACACAAAGAAGAATCTGCTGACTATTCGCATTTTATCTCATCATTCTATTGTTATAACTGGTAAGCTTTCTTGGCTGATTTGCACCGCTCCACTTCCAACAAACATTAATTAGCATTATTCTGATGAAACCATTAGTGGCGATTGCGAAAACTGTTGATACACCTATTTCACCTTTCCTGTCGTCTAGCACATGGGACGTTTTTTGATGTCTCGATTTTAATTTGAGACCATAAAACGATTCCAGGAAGTAACAGCTTTAATTCGCTGAAAGGAAACAATGCTGTACATACATTGGTCCATATGACGAAATCAACTCTAGTATATAAGCGTAAATGACATTTGGAAGTGCCTTATGATAGTCTCCCTGCGACAAT
This sequence comes from Kryphioiulus occultus, assembly GCA_034687865.1. Classification (NCBI taxonomy): domain Eukaryota; kingdom Metazoa; phylum Arthropoda; class Diplopoda; order Julida; family Julidae; genus Kryphioiulus; species Kryphioiulus occultus. The sequence continues at coordinate 15,175 of JAQGAF010001145.1, read as the reverse complement.
TTGGGTTGTAAATTGAATAAGAGAAGCATTAGATGCGAAATGGTGATTTTGGAAATCACCTTAGCAGTTTTAGTGATAGTTCTGGTATGGTGGCTCCACCGCAAGCCTCCAAATTTTCCATCTGGTCCCAGAGGAATTCCATTTCTTGGTTATGGACCCTTAATATTCAGTAATGAATTGCCTCACGTTGGAATGGCCAAGCTGAGATCCAAATTCGGGAGCATTTTTGCACTGCCGATGGGAATAAAAGGATATGGCATCGTCTTGAACGACTGGAAATCCATGAAGGAAGCGCTCGTACTACAAGGGGAAGTATTCTCTGGAAGACCGCATGACAATTTCGTGAAAACTCAGTTCTTTGAAAATGGTATGACTATGCTAATGTTTAATAAGTATTGCATGTAGATAAATGCATGGCATTTTATTATAAGATGGATTTCATTTTGTTTTAAATTGCCAAAGCATAACATTGCATAGAATGCTTCCTGCTGAATGCATATTTTATATTTACTTCAGGAATCGTGGGTAATGATGGCAAATTATGGAAAGAAAAACGTCGCTTTTCGATTCATCAGCTTAGAGAGTTTGGATTCGGTAAAAACTCCATCGAAGCAGTCATCATGGGTGAAGTGGAAAAAGTCTTGAAATTTCTCGAAATGAAAACGAATTCCACAATCGATACCAAAACATCGGACTTCTTATTTTTGCCTCTCTTGAACGTCATTTGGGGAGTGATATCTGGCAAGTTTTTCTTACGAAAGTGAATTTTATGATGGAAAACTTGCCTAATTAAAATATTTTCTATTCCATTTAGGGAAAACGTACGCATGAACGACAAAAAAATGCTGAAATTTAAATCGGACTTGGATTTATTTTTCCAATACTTGGAAAGGCTCCAATTTCTACTCATGTTTCCCACTTTGAGATTCCTTCCGATTATTCGAACCAAGTATTCACGCTTGGTCAAGGCTCACAAAGACATCATGGATTTTCTACAAGATGATTTGGCAGAACACGTTAAAACTTACACAGAAGGGACTGCTAGAGATTTCATTGATGTTTATTTATCCGAAATTTATAAACAAAAACATAGCGCTCACCCAAAATCTGCTTTTGAAGGTAGGAGAATTTATTTGAATTTCGTCCAACTTACTAAAGATTGATTAACTTAATAAGTCTTATCTCTCTATCTCATTTTCGCCCACTAATACAGAAAATCAACTGCTGGGGACTTTATTTGACTTTTTTGGAGCTGGGGTGGAGACTACAAAAAGTACCCTGATGTGGAGCTTCCTATACATGGCAACGTGGCCAGAAATTCAAAAGAAAGTACAACAGGAACTGGACTTGACCATAGGAAGAGAACGATTTCCTCAACATTCGGACAGATCACAGTATGTCGTTTTATACAATAGCTGGTAGTTTAAAGCAGAACAAGAACCTGTGTAGAAATTGCTTAGTTACTATTTATTTTCCAGACTGCCATACACAGATGCAGTATTGATGGAGGTCCAACGATACGCTACCATCTTTCCTTTATCGGTACCACATTCAACGATGAAAGATACCACCCTAATGGGCTACACTATTCCTAAAGATACCTTCGTGATGCAAAATGTGTGGTCAGTGCATAATGACAAGGAATACTGGGGCGACCCTGAAGTATTTCGACCAGAAAGATTCATAAATGCTGACGGCAAAGCAGAGAGACCGGAATATCTGATACCATTTTCAGCAGGTAATGATGAACAACAATTTAATTTACCAATAGCTTTCTAATGCAAATGTATTTGAAACTTTCTTGTATTTTTCCATGAAGGACCACGCGCGTGCCTCGGAGAACCATTGGCCAGGATGGAGTTGTTTCTGTTCTTCACCACCATTTTGCAACGATATTTCCTCCGCATTGCCACAGGAATCCCACACCCTGGCATGGAGCCTGTCCAAACTGCACCCTTGCAATCTCAGCCCTATTCTCTTTCTGTACGAAAACGATTTTAGAGCTTATTTTCAATTGCAGTCGTCACATGCTAAATTGAAAAACTTGTAACACCTTGTATTACCCATTACTTATTGGTTATTTTCAATTAAAAATAATTGTTTTACAAGTGATGTCGTTATCTTTCAATCCTTCCAAATCGGAATATGTGGTAACTTACAACTATTGAATTTAGCAAATACATCATGGTTTTGTTTGTTTACATTTTAAACATTGGTAGTTATGCTGAAACATGTAGCTCTATTTATTTTTGTGCAGCAATAAACTCGTTACCAGAAGTTTCAAATAATTGCGTCAATGTGTGCATGTTTGTTAAAATGTTGGTTTCATTACAGCAATTTTGAACTAGAAATAATTCACATGAAAAACACGATCATCACTTTGCTTACATGTTTTGAGGAACAATGTTAATTTGGGAGAATTCTTAACAATTGTTAAAACATTCACCCAAAAAAAATAGCGATAAAGAGCCTGTTTAAGATTTCCTACCAACAACAAAAATGGCGCCTGAAGATTATTTAGCTATACTGTATTATGGAATATGCGCCCCTGCAGCCCCGCGCATCCGCATAGACACTTTGAGAAAGTGGGCTTCTCCTAACGGCTCGTCGGCTTGCAGTGATTGCCTGACAGTATTTTCAGCGAAATCAGAAATAATATTTTAGCTGAGTATAGATAGGATAGGTTAGGTCAAATCAGCTTAGCCTATTTATACTCTACATATTTTGTGCACTTTTGGAGCAGATCATATTCCGTTGTTTATCCTTTTTTACAACCATTATACGTGTTTCATCTCTGTCTGTTTGCGACCTTTACTTAATCATATTTAACGACTTAATGGCGACATAAAGGGCTGAAATTTGGTACACATATTCTATTCACCTGACATGTTATGTAATTCAAATTTTAAAGAGCAAAGCCGCTTCTTTCATGGGTAATTATCCACTTTCAACTTTTAAAATATGCTTTCGAAATCGTGCACGGTGGCTCACAATGCATAACGTTTAAACAAATGCACGTTATGAAAGATTTTTCTTGTTTTGCAAGTTATGAAAAAGTTTTTCTTGACGCCTTACATGTATTTTGATATATACGTAAATTCATTTTTACAAAGTTTGTACTAAGGACTGATACCTTGAAATTTGATATTCAATTTAAGCTTACAAAGCACAACGATACTATTATATTACCGTAATATTAAACGTTTCCTCAAATGCACCAGAATGTACATGTAGATTATTCGTCTTTCCTTCCGTGAGCAAAAGGAAACATCAACAATTTTGCTTTCACAAGCCATTTTATCAACCCAACAGAAACCTAAAAAATTACTTTCCTAACTAAAAGTAATCCCGAGCAATACAATGACGTCTGTATTTCTGCTCAGTTTAAAATCCAATTTTGTTTAATTTGTCCTCAAACACATGTAGTAACCACAAATGCATTATCAATTTATCGTCCAACTGCTGGTACATGTACTGTATATACTGTTCGAAATTCGCCACCTACTATACACATGCATAGCTTTCACTCTGATGAAAAAGTGCAGTAGATTGAGGTTTATTTCATAGTAATTGCACGACCTTCACTTCACTTTGTTGATAAGACCTTGTAAAAGCTTTGTGAGAGTTGATAGCGCTGATAGCATAATTTAGTGTAGGGGAAACAAATAGGGGACTATAGCTTCCAACAAAATGGTTTGATAATAGCAAGCATGACGAAATCAACGCTGATACGGTATATAAACAGTAACGTCATAACTTCAAACAGTGCTTTCGGACGGTGTGTGTAATAACTGGCATGTTGGAAATTTCAAAGCAAAGTCGATTCGTCTTTAACCTGCAATAGTTTTGCCTACAAAATGGCTATCCTAGAAATTGTGTTAGCACTTCTCGTGATAGCTCTAGTATGGCGGCTGCATCGCAGACCTCCGAATTTTCCACCTGGTCCGATGGGAATTCCATTTTTAGGATTTTCACGATTAATATTCCGCAAAGAATTGCTTCACATCGAAGCAGCCAACTTGAGGTCCAAGTACGGAAGTTTAATGGCACTGCCACTGGGACTGAACGGATACGGCATAATCCTAAACGACTGGAAATCCGTCAAAGAGGCCATCGTCAATCAGCCGGACATATTTGCTGGAAGACCAGTTAATTTTATGATGAGACATTTTTTTACACATGGTAAGAATGTTTGTAAAACTTGCATACAAGAACAATAGCGTGGATAATGATTTCTTATTTGTATTATCATTACTCGTCATTTCAGGCATTGTAGGTGCCAATGGCCAATTGTGGAAAGATAAACGTCGCTTTTCGCTTCATCATATGAGAGATTTCGTGTTTGGCAAAAACTCGATGGAAACCATTGCCATGAAAGAAGTGGAAAATGTTTTAGAATTTTTTGAATCTAAACGTAATGTTAACATTGATACCGAAGCGTCGGACTTTTTGTTTCTACCTATTCTAAACATAATATGGTGCATTGTATCTGGTAAGCGGTCCTAAAACAAAGTATTAACTTTAACTACAGTTGGAGACTGTTGGAAGCTACATTGCACAATTTCTTCCCATTTAGGGAAACAATACGCCATGGACGATGCAAGAATTCAGAAATTTAGCGTGTCCTGGAAAACATTTCTCCAAGATTTTCAAACATTGGTCATCTTGAACGTGTTTTCCATTCTGCGCTTTCTTCCCAAAATAAGGACAACGTATTTGCGTATGCTAAAAATTCAAGCAGAAATAGAAAGCTTTCTACGTGAGGAGTTTATAGAACACACCAAAACGTACAAAGAGGGTGAGGCGAGGGATTTCATTGATGCCTATATGTCTCAAATCTACAATCAAAGAAAATCTGGTCAGCAAAACCCAGCGTTTGAAGGTAGGGTACAATAATGAATTCATCACCTAATATGCCTCAATCTTATTAATTTAATAGATTAAACTCTATTGGGAAGAAAAACTTTAAAATTCATTTAAATTACTATCAAAAACAGACATTCCAAGCCACTTTGTACAGAATCAAATCAATCAGTGTTAAATTGAAAAATACTGCATGCAAATTATTCTATTTTTTAGCCAGGAATTCACAAAGCACATAATAATCATTAGAAAAGGAATTAGTGTAGAAAGAAGTACTCAATTAGTTTAAACACCTGCTAAATTTCTCAATCACGGTAAATTGAATAACCATTTTGTTGTTTTCATTATTTAATTTTACCAAATGATTAACCTGAACACCCTAATGGTGAATGAATAGTAATTTAACAGGATAGGAAAACAATTTCAAGCACGCTTTTATTTTTCCAAGAATGTCAGCTTCTGTTTTCATCGTGTTTGATTCCTTTTTCCACCGTTTTTGTGAACATAGAAAAACAACTATTGGGCATAATATTCGATTTGTTTGGAGCTGGTGTGGAGACTACAAAAAACACTCTAATGTGGAGCTTTCTGTACATGTCCACATGGCCAGAAATACAAAAGAAGGTGCAACAGGAACTCGATTCAGTCGTTGGACAAGAGCGATTTCCACAATATTCTGATAGACCACAGTAAGAATCACTATATTTAACTTTAAAACAATTTACAAATAAAATTGTATGTAGGGCCTAGGAAGGGCTCATCCTATGCAACAATATGTATTAACAAAATGTTCAGCAAGTAAAACCATTATTCTCCTAAAGTTCTTGCTGTATTTTCATGCCTTTTTTAAATTATGATAATTATTATGACTATTTTTACCATATGCTAATTTAACTGGAGGAGTTCGATCGAGTGGCTAAATTTGGACAAACGAATAAATGGTGTTGAAACACTAGCAGCGTTTACGGCAGATTTGTAATACTCCCACCTGAGCTATTTCTGTGAAGCATGAAGCATTGTTGTGAAATATAATGCAGTCACGTTGAAAAAAAAATTGGCTATATTTGAGGAGTGGAAAATTAAATATTAAAATACAATTATACAGAACATAGGAGTAAATTTGGTGGTGAGTTCAGCGGTGAGTTCAGTGTCCTTTAAAATGGACAAAATATAATGTATACAAGACCTAACAAATGTAACAATCCCAAGTTTGAGTTTTGATTTTGAAACTCTGGCTCTTTTTATAGACTGCCATATACTGAAGCTACCCTGTTGGAAATTCAACGATACGCTACCATTGTTCCATTTTCGGTGCCACACTCGACTCGGAAAGAAACCAATCTGATGGGCTACACTATTCCCAAGGACACTTTCGTGTTGATGAACCTGTGGACAGTTCATAATGATAAGGATTTGTGGGGTGATCCAGAAGTGTTTAGGCCGGAAAGATTCCTGAAAGCTGACGGAACAGTGGAAAAACCAGAATATCTAATGCCATTTTCCGCAGGTATAATTCGCAATGTAAACATGTCAAAATTCAGTGCGGTAAACTGGACACTATTGTTCTAAATTAATTACAAATTCTTATTATAGGACCAAGATCATGTCTTGGAGAACCATTAGCAAGAATGGAGCTGTTTCTATTTTTCGCCACCATTCTGCAACGATATACTCTTCGTCTTGCAACAGGGACTCCACATCCTGGCCTGAAGCCTGTCGATTCCATAACTTTAAGACCTCTTTCTTATTCCCTATGCGTTGAGAAACGCGTCTAGGATACTTGTACACGATTATACTGTATAACATCTACCTACCATTTAGCTTCCAGATATGAACAGAAGTTGTATTTCATATCAGGATGTGAAATTTGCGAGTACACATGTGATAACGACATGAGAACAACATGTCTTGTAATGACTATGACATTCAATTTTGACTTTTTCATATGTAATAGGCTGACTTCACAGACAATTGGGAGCAGAGCCAAGTAGGAAGAAATTTTGCGTTTTACAGCAATAAACCATACTGAAGAGTAAAAAATTCAATCTTATCGAATTTATCTCTTACACTGAGGAAATACTGTATAGTAGAAGCCAGCATCCTTCTACACTCTTATTAGTTCTGATTGTTTCTAATTATAACATTTAGATGCTGACGTAAAGCACACAGCCAAAGGCCATTGGTCATACATGTATTCCACTATTCCTCCACTTTCCATGTTCCTAGTAATGTTAGCCGAATGTTGCGTTACCATGATTCCTTATTAAGCTTTTAAATTTAATTTTTAAGCTTAGTTCAATCTTACCGAATTTGTTTTTCACAGTTCACACTGAAGACAGGAAAAGAAGCACAAAATCTTCCTGCATTTATCACAGAATTCTATTGAACGCAGATAAGGAAGTACATGTACATGTTATTAATACAAGACATTTATCGCCCAACCTCAAATGAAGTGAGGTACTGTAGAATGGCTTATTTGATCGTAATTAAACTACCTTCACTTCACATTGTTGACAAAAACTTGTAACACTTTAATAGCTGAGACGATTACATGTAAGGGAACTAACAAGCGAGGCTTTCAATAAAATTATTTGATGTAGGCATAAATGACGCAATCAGTGACCATTCGATATTCAGGTATAAATAGAAACGCCATAGCGTCACTTTAATCCGTGTGCTTCCCAGTGGCATTTCTGATTTACCAAGTTGTATTCTGAGAGCCTGAGTACTTCACATGAAAGTCAATTAGCATTTAATCTGCAATAGTTTGTCAACAAAAATGGTTATCCAAGAAATTGTTTTAGCAGTTCTTGTGATAGTTCCAGTATGGTGGCTGAATCGAAGGCCTCCGGACTTTTCCTGCTGGTCCAATGGGAATTTCATTTATGGGAATATTCCTCAGCAAAGATTTACTCCACGTAGAAATGGCCAAATATGGGTCAAAATATGGAAGTTTAATGGGAATGCCAATGGGGCTGACTAGATATGGTCTCTCCCTTAATGACTGGAAATCCATCAAGGAGGCCATAGTGAATCAACCGGACGTATTTGCAGGAAGACCAGTTAATTTCTTGATGAAAATGTTTTTTCCACATGGTAAGATTGATTTATGTGGCAATACTTTATTTGCAATGAGCTTATATGCCCTTCACATCTAGCTTTACATAATTATACAGCATTTCACTGCATTTCAAAGCCGAAAATGACAAGCAGAAAATACCATTTTGTAACAAAAACTATAACAACTGGGTTGCATATTTTAAAATTAACTCATTGAAAATGTTATTCAACTAAACCGGTACTACATGTATTTATAGCATCATGAGGCATTAATTCTATTATCATTACACCTGACACGTATTCCAGGTATTGTAGAGGCTGATGGTCAATTGTGGAAAGACAAACGCCGCTTTTCGCTTCAACATTTGAAAAATTTCGGATTTGGCAAAGACTCAACGGAAGCAGTTGTCATGAAACAAGTGGAAAACGTTTTGGATTTTTTTGCTTCTAAAAGTAATCTTAAAATTACTACTGGAGAATCGGACTTTTTGTTTTTACCAATTCTAAACATAATTTGGGGAATTGTGTCTGGTAAGCTGTCATAACTGTAAAATGACAATATGCGTCCAATATTAAAAAACCTGTTATGTAAGCTGTATTACACATTTTTTTTCAATTTAGGGAAACAATACGTCATGGACGATGCAAAAATGCTGAGGTTCAGTGTGACATTGCAGACATTTCTCCAAGACTTTCAAAGCCTGATCATACTAAACCCATTTCCCTGTCTGCGATTTTTTCCCAAAATAAGGACAACGTATTTGCGCATGCTAAACATTCAAACGGAAATCGCCAGCTTTCTACGAGAAGAGTTAGTGGAACACACTAAAACGTACAAAGACGGAGAAGCAAGGGATTTCATAGATGTTTACCTATCACAAATCTATGCTCAAAGAAAATCTGATCAACCAAATTCAGCGTTTGAAGGTTTGTTATAAGGAATAACTTTAAAACCTCAATCTTGGGATAAATTCCTCTGTAAATATCTACACTGTCTGGCATCTGGGGTAACAAATTAAAATTAATGTTGATATACCTAAACATGTCATAAAAATAGAAAACTTTAATTAAACGTTTCAAGATATGAACAGAATCATAAAAATATAGCCATTGTAAGTTTTTCTTTCCAAATTGAGCTTAAGATTCCATACTTGAAAAAGTAATACTTGACTACATTTGAATTGTTTGCATGTATAGAAAAGCACTTATTGGGAATCATATTCGACTTATTTGGAGCTGGTGTTGAGACCACAAAAAACACCCTAATGTGGAGCTTTCTGTATATGGCTACATGGCCAGAAATACAAACGAAGGTACAACAAGAACTCGATGCAGTCATTGGACAAGAGCGGTTTCCGCGCTATTCAGATAGACAACAGTAAGTGCAGAAAAACGCCAAAGGTAAAAATTTTAGGAAAACTATGTCAAACATGATGAGGCAATGAAATGATGGATCTGTTATCTTGCCGTATAGGCTACAGTATACTTGTAGTTCAGATACTTGCATAAAATGTTATAGGAAAATTGACTATATGTGACAAATTAGGAAAATTAATTGCAGGTTTGACGCTCTGGTTATTTTTAGACTACCATATACTGAAGCTTTGCTGTTGGAAATTCAACGATACGCTAGCATCATACCATTTTCGGTGCCCCATGCGACAAGGAAAGAAACCAATCTGATGGGTTACACTATTCCAAAGGACACATATGTGGTAATGAATTTGTGGGCAGTTCACAATGATAAGGATTTGTGGGGTGATCCAGAGACATTTCGACCAGAAAGATTCCTGAAAAGTGATGGCACGGTGGAAAAACCGGAATATCTGATCCCATTTTCTGCAGGTACATTAAACTTAGAGGTTGTGGCAGAATCCATCGCTGTAAATCTGACCATTATTGTTCTAACTTAATTATAACTTCTATTACAACAGGACCACGATCATGCCTCGGAGAACCATTAGCAAGAATGGAACTGTTTCTATTTTTCGCCACTATTATGCAACGATATTCTATCCATCTGCCCACAGGGACCCCACACCCTGGTCTGAAACCTGTCCCTGCCATAAATTTAAGACCATATTCTTATTCACTTAATTCGCGTTGAGAAACGCTTCTAGGATTATTGTAAAATATTTGGCTAGAAATAAATATACATGTATTCTGTGGTTATGAGCAATTTAAAAAATCGTGAAAAAGATTCTACTCCAACGTCCCCATCATCCCATGTACATGTACAGTACTTACACTAGTGATATGGCAGCTAGGCGAGTCCAGACAACTTTTCAGGAGATTAGGCCTAAGTTTATACCGTACTCAAACCGTTCATTTCCATTCAATTGCACGATATTTTTGTAGCCAACACATTTACGTGTACGATTCTTTGTTTGCTCGTTAACATTCTTCCATGGTTCAACGTTCACTGAAGATTTCGATGAAAAAGCCGGCGAAATCAGTTGATTTCAACCACCTGATAGCATCCTAAACACAGTGTGTGACATAAGCGCCACCTGCTATATATCCGTCGCGACCTCTTGCACAACTTGGATTAAAATAACACTTTCAAATGCCACAATTCAGCAACACTTTAACATATTTAATTGTGATCGATATTGCGGAATCCAGTAAATACTTGATCAACTACCCCAATCACGCAGAAATTGGTTTTAAATAATACCAATAAATAGAAATCACGCAGAAATTGGTTTAAATAATACCAATAAATAGAAATCACGCAGAAACTGGTTTTAAATAATATAAATAAATAGAAATCAAGCAGAAATTGGCTTTAAATAATACCAATAAATAGAAATCACGCAGAAATTGGTTTTAAATAATACCAATAAATAGAAATCACGCAGAAATTGGTTTTAAATAATACCAATAAATAGAAATTAGAACTACAGTAAGTTGTTATTTGGTATTTATCGTGTAAGGAAAATTCGTTTAAATTGAAATAAATTGAGGACGACTTGTCGGGTATTTTATGGAAGGTCATAATTTCCCGCGCTGAAAGAATTCCAGCGCAATTCTCCTGCGTCATTCGGAATAGAAAATGGCGTCGCCCAGGTGGAAGGGCAACTGTTCGAAACGCGTAAAACTCGGCCAAAAGTATGGTCGAAACGCGAAAATGCCTGCCGTAAAATTAGCCGACGTGATATGTCCTGTGTGTTTGTGCATTTTGATCGAGCCAGTGACGATGCCTTGTCACCACAATTTGTGTATGCCCTGCTTCCAACACAATGTCCAAGAGACCAGCCTTCTGTGTCCTGTGTGCAGGAAAAGAATTTCATCGTGGTCAAGGAAAGCGGCCAGGGAAAACTGTTTAATTAACAAAGTACTTTGGAAAACTATTCAAGATGCATTCCCGGACAAGGTGAAACGAAGACAGCTGGGAAAGGAGAGCGATACCGAAGAGGATAATAATGACGATGGTAAGTTGTAAATGCCCTAGTAGGCTACTTAGCTGACAGGATCAGTACTGCGAATGTCCAGGGCATAAGTAATTGTGAGATGGGGTGTCTGCTGTGATGCACTTGAATGTCTGATAAGACCATTCATGCTTATTCAATTTGCAAAGCAGTATGTTCATTGCCTTCTTATTCGTTATATATCTAGAGGAAATGATAGGCCCACCGGTGAAAATAAGTGAACCCGGTGAAATCCGTAAGGAGTATGAAACACAGCTCAAAAAGGTATTCATCATTTTATGTTGATTTCTTTTTGCGCAAAGACGTTAATAATGTTAATGACTGGAAAATGTTCATTACGCTAGCTGCACGAGGAAGATGAAAAGGAACGAGAAAGGGAAAACCAAAAGAGCTCAGCACTCATTAAAGTACTGCAGGAAGAAGAAGAACGATTGAGGATTGAAGCCCAGCAACAAGCTCAGAAGGATCACATGATTGCGCTGTTGTTAATGGACCAGATTCAGGAGGTATTAAGATGTCTTATTATGCGGTGATTGTTATGCTTTGGCACATTGTTGTTATGGAACTAATCAGTAACAATTCTCAGTTACCAGCAGTGGAAGAAGCAGAGGTCATCCATAGTGTTCTACACAACATTGACGAGGTGCTACGCCCTGCCTCCACCATTTGCACCATAGAAGTGAGACGACCTAATTTAGAGGACAGCAGGCGTTCGATCTCCAGCTCTGCTATTCCAAGACACCAAAGTTTTGGTGCCAATGATAAAAAGTCCTCTTCCGAAGAGGATAAAGATAACAATTGCAATGGCGACAATAAGAATGCACTTTGTAACGAAGCCCCAGGAAAATGTAATGGTAGGATGTACTTTCACTGTTTTATGATAACTTATTTCAACCAATAAAAACTAAAATTTGTGTCTGAAGGAATGCCAACTGAACAAAGAGGAAAATGAGTTTTCCTGTTTTGACCATTTGTAATGGATAAAGATGAAAACTGATAAAAAACATGGATTTTCTTAATAAGTGATCCCATTTACATATTTCTTTATAGGGAAACTCTCCCGAAGTAACAGCCTTGATAGCGAAGATAGCATTACACCTGAATTGCGCCATTTTCGACCAATCAAAACTGCGCCCAAGACGCCTCCTTTACGGCTTCCTGATGGACGAATTCAAGAAACTCCCCTCATCCACGCCACACCACGTGTTCTTGTTTTTGACTCGCATATATGCGAATCAGACCGCCGTGGCTTACTCCATAAAAGACTATCCAATATAGAAGAAGACCGGCGCAAGCGTTTTGATGCTGGCATCAACATGGATAGACTGGATACATCTCAGTTAATCAGAAAGCAAAACCTCTTTCGACCCTTGGCACCTTTCAGTGCTTCACCCGGAAATTGTGCTCTGGGTGCTAAACCTGAGAAAAAATATGCTCTTAGCGACCTAGCTGCAAATAAGGAGAACCCCAAGACCACTAACAGAAAGCGAAAATTACAAGATGATATTTCAAAAACTGAAATATCAAAGAAGCAAAAGGGGATGCTGGGACGAGGCGACATAAATGTGCCACAAAAATTTCATCCAAAATCACAAGCCTCGGGACATTTGCCTAAGCAAGAATCGACTAGGAATCGGTCTAAATTGCCACCGCCAAAATCACAAGCCTCGGGACATTTGCCTAAACAAGAATTGACAAGGAAACGGTCTAAATTGCCACCGCCAAAATCTCATGTATCTAAATCTAAGTCACAAAGGCAGGATCCAGAAGAAGAAGCAGCCCTCAAATGTCAAGAAGAAGCGGACAGGGTATTAGCATTGGAGCTACATCGAGAGTTGAACTGTAAGCACAATGTAGTGGATCGGCGGATTGGCACCAAGGGAGAGTACTTCCTAAGAAGCCGGGATAATGAAGTATCATTCCAGCTTCAGTCCACGACAGAAGTCTAGGCAATGCTCCATTGTGAAATTAAGATTCCTGCTATGACAAACTTTCCTAATTCATTTTTGATATGTCTGTGGCACAATAGAATAGTAGATTGTCAAGAATACTTTTGTAAGTATGATTTTAGGTGCATACAAAATTGAAACCAATGTTGATATTTTATTTCTGAGAAGAAGGATTTGGATAAAATTCTATGTAAAACTATTTTGGGCAAGCACCTCTGAGGATTTTTGCAATAAAATTGAACGTTCATTCGTAAATTTTTCATTATTTATTGAACATTACTTGTACTGTAGTAGTTATTCGTAGAATATCTTAAAAAGATAATATAACTGTAAAGGTGAGTGGATCGAAGGCAAGTTTGGATCTCATACCAATGATCAATCAATGATCAAGCAAGTTTGGATCTCATACCAATGATCAACCGTGGAGCAATTTTTTGCCACCAGTGTATCCAAACTAGGATTAAGTAGAAATTTCCAGAAAATTTGCATCAAAATACATTGCTTTTTTTTTGCTCATTTACCAAAAAATGTCACGCATTATGACAATTCCAGTGGTTATGGTGCAAACTAATTTCGACATAGGCTATTTGTGTGAAAATGTCACTGGAAAATTGCAAATGGTTGCGTCAGTTGTCATGTGCATCATTCTTTTACAAAACATCCTCACACACATGTCAACTTAACCTTTTCAACCTTTGAATACTGTAGGCACTGAATAGAAGCAACTGATGCATTTTGCTATCATAGAAGGGAGGGAGGGAGTGAGACTGTATCTGGCTGCACGTTCTTTCTCCCACTGGCACATAGAAGAAGGTTGGCTGATATGTGTTCCATCTTCGTAACATTTGCCCAAGAATGAATAAGTAAAAGATGGGGGAAAACTGCAGCTATATGGGATTGCCCTGCGAATTGCCATGGATCCCTTGATTTTGAAGTTTATAATGAAGTAATTACAGTATGTAATTATTTTGCTATTGTTCATCTGTCAGAAGCCTGAATATGCCTGCAGGATCAAGAAGAAAAACGAATGAAACTAATATTATTGCAGAAAATTTCGTAGTGGAACAATTCAAGAAAACTGCAGTGTACTGAACACTTGGATCAACGATCAAGCTGCCTCCATTGTGGAATTATAGAGTACATGTAGATGAACAAGATGCTGGCCAGTTAAAATTGGTCAGCATCAAGGATATATAACTGATATCTACAGAACCCTTGCCCTTATTTCAAAAACTAAAATATAACCCTTGTATCCCGAGTACCAAAACAGTTGAACATTTTTTTACAATGTTCATGTTTACACTTTGAAGCACTGACTGTCAGTAGGCGCGATTTTTCAAAAAAGCTGGTCACAAATGATAAATGAATACGTAACACAATTCTATGAAAGTGATACATATTAGCATTGGACCATAAAGAATAATTGGGCCATAATTGATAGCAGGGCCAGGGGTGACATGAAATATCACTGGGCCTCATACAATATACTGGGACATAAACAATAGCATTGGGCCATAAAGAATAGGACTGTGCCATAATTAATAGCATGGGACACCACCATGAAATAGCACTGGACCTTGATAAATAAACAATAGCTTTAGACCATAAAACGTATAAAGAATAGGGCTGTGCCATAATTAATAGCACCAGATGTACAATAGACTCAGGCCATAAACATTCGTATTGTACCATAAAGAATAGAATATTACCGTAAGTAATAGCACAAGGCGCCGCGAAATACCATAGGGCTTAAATTCCCTAATACAAAACACAGGGACTACAAAAATCTCGTTGGACCCAGCAGAAAATCCCCTATCAAAAATTCAAATAAAATGCATTCATTCTGCCATCAAAGCATATTTAGTGCATTTT
>JAQGAF010001144.1:0-34928 GCA_034687865.1 Kryphioiulus occultus | reverse complement strand
TTCGCAGAGATGTTATGTATACAATTTTTTCAATTTTTTAACATGGCAGGGGTGGGAGGGGAACTTCCCGTTAAGTTGCGTAAAATCCCAAACACTCGTCAACTTTACAATAGTATTACAGTGTACTCAACTGGAGCTAAGCTGCATTTTTATGTTTATCAAGTACAATTTAGCGATGCCCAACTAAATGGGACTGACGGCTAGTTAAAATTTAAAGCATTTACAATATTATCAGCACTGATATTTTGTAGAAGCTGAATGCCAGTGTTTGTACATGTATATTACAGCACACCACGAGAAAAGCCAGTTTCCTCGCAATGCAATCTTCCTCTAAATGAACTTTTACACGCGGATTTAAATTTCTGGGAAACTCGAAGCCGTCCACTTGGGTGGTTCTCGTGCGGGATAGTCTTAATCTGATTCGCACTATCGTTATTAAATCAGGATAGCGAGATGAATGCGCCTAGCTTTCTGCCCGTTTCTTTAGATGACGACCGATTAAAATTGCATAAGCCCACAAGTGGCTCAATCATTATTAATGCGATTCTCTTTAACATAATGCAGGTCCGTGATTCCAGTGGGCGTTTTTTTTCCCTCCTCCTTCGAAAATTGGGTGGAGGCGCAAATAACGAGGCTCGGCAGCAGCGCTCTCTGCCAACTGCTAAGCGAAGCCAGGCCTAATGCGGGGCAATGACTTCCAACGTTCCAATAACCTAGATAAAAACACTTCCTGAAACGTAACTACCTTCGAGCCAACCCTTTTTTGTACCAATGACGTCAGCCGTTGCCGCTTCACATCTCGCAGTTTTTTTTACCCTCGATTCTACAACTGCTGAATAAGAAGCGCCTACGTTGGTTGATAAAATCAAACTGCTTGCCAGAACGTTGCCTCGGTCATCGTTGGAATTGCGCAAATGGTGGAAATAAGGCATCAAGATAAACTTGCGTTTTTGGCGTACAACCTTCCATAATGCGCATTCGAGCAATTGTTCAAACGAAATGCATTCTGGGAAACGATGGTTTCGAATGCAACTTAAATACGGTGCATTGTGGGCTATTATGCACGATTTCGAATGTATTTTTTGAAAGTTTCAAGTTGTTAATTGATCAAAGTTGCGACTTTGCTACGTGAACTACAAATGACAAAATGCCAGGTGAATAGAAGGTGTACAAAATGTCAGCCCTTTTAATATAAATATTGTAAGAAGCCAGTTTACTGCACCAGAACCGGCTTTTCGGACACCCGATAAAATACGAGTACGGTCCAATACGAGCGAAATTGGATGAATACCTATAAAATTTTAACTGGCGATTCAGTGCCATAAAACTTAAAATTGAATAAGGAAGTTATAAATTCGTTTTGGCGTCCAGTTGGGACGTGTGGAAGGTTTTATGTGCCCATGCTATTGACATACGATGTCGACCGCATGCTGAATCTTGATAATTACAATGTTAAGATTTGAGGTTTTTTTTTGTTGGACAAGCATGCGCCTGCGAAATAAATAGGGTAATTAATTGGGAGGTATTTTAATTATGATCGAGGGAACATTGTGAGTTATACGCCACAGTCGTGCTGGTCCCGTGCAGCATGCAGTTTTGCAGGGCTCGATTCCCACTTTCTGGAAAGTCAGAGAACTTGAGATTCATGTACATGTAGTTAGCATCATCCAATTGGTTAATCGTTTTCTTTTATAAAAAATTGAATAAAATCCATAATTCTTATTGAAAATCCCATGCAAAATATCTGTGAAATGACAAAAGTTGTCACGGACGTAAGGGAAATCGACTAGGATAATTGAGTGGGAACCCTGTTTTGGGGCAAAATTATAAACACTACACGTACGTTCGTCACTAATACTCCGAGGGTTTAGCTTGGATTAATCTGATACGGTAACTGATAAGGTGCTCTCGTGTCACGGCGACTAAACACAAGAACAAAACATATGGATGGGTAAACTTGGTGACTGATAAACATTGGATATTACCCTTTCTTGCCATTACACTATTTAAAAAGACATACTATAATTTCGAATTTCCATAGTTTTAATACTTTGTGACGAAATAAGTTTCGTATGTTTCCACTAAATTAACGTATTTTTATTACGCATATAATATTAGAAATACATGCATGCGGATATCAGCCATACGAGTTAGACCATTTGTGCTGTTGTTGTAGCTAGATAAATAGGGTGACCGAAAAATCGTTACAAATGGTACAGCATGTTCTTTATGGGTGGAAAATTGCATTAACAAAAGACCAAAAGGTGGAGACCCTGTAGACGTACATGTAATTATGCATTGGCTAGTCTATGGCTATGATAATGCCTGCATTTCCCTCACAAATTCCAAATGCACAAAAGTACATGTATGTGCCATAAATCACTGAGTAGATGTTTAGATCTCTTAGAGGAGTCATTGATTGCTGCCCGAAATAATTCATTATATCACGGAATGCCCCAGGGCAAAGGTGTTCACTGCCATCTAATGATGTGCGTAGGATTATATATAATGTTCATGTTTGTAAATTTACTTTGATTGGAAGGGTTGCTGGCAGCAGTATACTATAACTACGCCATCTATTGAAATAAGTAATAACTAGTTTTTCGTGAACTCTTCCCTGAACTTTATATGAACACCATTATGCTCTCTTAAATATATTCCACGCGAAAGAACTAGTCGAAGTCTGGATTTGGGAAGATTTAAGTTTTGATAGTTGTTCGATTTTCGATTCGATGTAAAACACAGTAAGATTTGCTTACAAATTCATGGTCACTTTCATTGTAAGCTTCATCAAAGGGTGAAGGATAGTTCTTCCTCGTAAAATCCTGCCATAGTTTAGATATCTGAAAGTGTTCATTTAGTTTTAAAATTTAGATAGTTTGTTTTAGCATTTCATTAAAAATTTTATTGCGAAAGAGAATGGGGTTGAAGTTTGTCCAGCTTAGTGTGCTTCACAATTAAAATTCCCTTTTCTGCCACCACATGCAATTTGCACCACTTGCTATTTAAACGGCTCACTTAAGACGTTACATTAATGTTAGGGTCCACCATTCCTTTTTTCAAGTAAAACTACCCATTTATACCAGTTTCAGACGGATTATTAAATATTTTGACATGCTGCTGCACGAAAATAACAGCACCCGTTTTCCTACACACGCACACGAATCGCGTGAAGTGAGCGAATACCTCTTTTCCCCTTTTTGCTTAAAAAAATCTTTAGAGGTTCTAAGAAAGCGAAATTAATTAGGTTATGGCAGTGGAATTTCTCTATTCAAATTTTTTGGAAGACGTGCACGGGTAAAGTAAAAGCTGGCCTTTTTGTTGTTGTAAAATTACAGCTCTCCGTACTTTCACCTCTGAGGAAACAAGTTTATCGAAGTAGATCACGCCACACATTATAACCCTTAGTTTGTTGATTTTATTTTTAAATTTCTGGCCGCAACATGTACGTGCAAATTAGATACTCGGCTTTTTTGTGTCCCGTTCAGACAGCGACCTACATTTCCACAGGTTTGGCCAATGAGATTCGCAATTTCATAATAGTATGGTCGTTATAATAGATAATCAAAATTCACTTTCCATTTTAAGCCACGGTTTTGCATTTTAATAGTAGAAGTGGACTTCGCCATTATGCATGCTTGAAGTGAACTAAAACGCAAGCACGGTGCCAGTTTTTATGAAAAAAGCGAAGCACGTTTCTCCGAATTACTCAAAATTCTCTTCCTTATTCGTAAAAAAGGGGTTAGAGGAGAATGCTTAACGAATGGGATGCGTTGCATTTTAAAGTTTCACCAACCCCAACGCCATCCATCGTCAATCTTTGAAAATCCTCAAAGAATGCCTTACACTTGATTCACTTTTTCGAAGTATGAAATAATGATTTTCATAACTTCGTTTATATGGATTATTTCTTTTCTTTTGCTACTCTTTGAGACGATTAGAAGCCAAACTGAGATAGAGCTTACACATCGAAATCTTAAACTAGTATGAACAAATCAACTTGCCAACTTGTGTATTGTTTCAGATCTCCCTGATATGGTCAGTGTCCTAAATCAATTTCCTCACAATCCACTTCTCGTGACTCTATCAGGCTCCTGAAACCCGATGAATGCCAGACCTAACGATCCTTTCTTATTATAAGGGGCCCATGCACATATTTAAAATGCAAATTTACATATTTCCACGCCCACTAAACAGCAAATTCAAAATTGCAATTGGAATGGACCTTGTCTTACCGCTTAGGGCAAAACGTGGGCCAATGATCGTCGTGGTTCAACACTTAAGGTCACTGAAAAGGTTCTAATTGAATTTTCTCTCATTGCTTCCTGGATTTTTTTACTAATTCATCTGCAGCTTCATATTTTGAGATTGATGTACATGTACATCTACATGCTTGGCCGTCATTTTCCTGTTCTTTGAGTCCAAGCCTTCTCTATATTCTCCAATTACCAAGTTTCTCAGCCAGCAAGTTTGATTTCTGATAAAATGTACAGTGGAATCTTCATGGGCCAGGAACCACCTTGGAACATCAAATCAAATGGCATACGGTGTAGGCCTACATGTGCTTCCTTATCACACAATATTACGGCGCATTTGGGCAATTTTGAGTTTCTCGCATAAATACGAAAAACAATGGGAATTTGGAAGCCGCAATAAAAATTTGCAATTTAAACAGGGTCGAATTCATCCATAGTTTACAGTAAAGTTTACACCATTCTAGGCTAATGTGGCATAACAAAGATGTGTAACTTTAACGCACCAATGTGAGAATGTATTCTCAAACGGACCTGGCCACAGTCCTATCTAATTTCGCATAGAGGAATAAAATTGACGATTGTTTCGCGGAATTGTGTTAATTAGCTTCCCGTATTTCTCCGTTTGTTGCCCTACTTGCTTATCTTTTTTATTACGTCGAATTTTAATTAGTGATTGTGTTATGAACGGTTTTTTGCGAGCAAAACTCGCTTGTTTTTTAAACGAGGGCAGAGTCATTAGGAGTAGGAAGTGACTTTCAATAGCGGTCCGAGTTGGACACTTGTAACGGGATCAGATGAATAATGGAATTATTTAAGAAGTGACAGCAGGTAGCATTGTTTCGGGGCACACTTTCTTTTTCGATGAATATTAAAGCAGCCTATTTATTCGAAGCCTATGGATTGAAAAATGTGGCATCGAAACACGGGAAGAGTAGTTTGAAAATGAGCGTGAGGCTCCGATTCAAGGTGATAGGTATTGATGACGAAGAAATGCATTAAATGCCAGTCAAGAGTACGTTCACGGGCTTTGCCGGTCGAGGCCAAGGCTCAAAAATGGCATTAGATAATAAAACGTTTCTGGCTAATATTGCTTGCGAGTGATAAAGGCAACGAGCACTTTTGGTCGTCGGGTGCATAAAAGCCCCCTAAATATCACCGAAAACAACAAATGAAATTGAACATACTATACATTAAATTGCACATCCATCTCGACATCACTAATTCGAGTGTATTTTTCTCCATCTTCCAGCACAAATCGAAATAATCCCTTGCAAAGTGTGTGGGGACAAATCATCAGGCGTTCACTATGGAGTAATAACCTGCGAGGGTTGTAAGGTAAGACATGAAGTCTGAAATTGGGGATGTGTCTGCAGGAGTTGATACATTTGTAACCTAATCTTATCTTGAAATTCATTTTCCAGGGTTTCTTTCGACGAAGTCAGTCTAGCGTAGTCAACTACCAGTGTCCACGACAGAAAAACTGCGTCGTCGATCGAGTAAATCGTAACCGTTGTCAATATTGCCGCCTGCAGAAATGCTTGGCCCTCGGAATGTCTAAAGATGGTGAGCGATGTTGCAATTTAACGATTCCTAATTTAAGCAGAAACACCTCTAACATTTTTTTTAACCATTTGTGCAGCTGTCAAATTTGGCCGAATGTCGAAAAAACAAAGGGAAAAGGTGGAGGATGAAGTGAGATTTCATCGAGCACAGCTTCGGCCGCAGACTGAAACATCACCGGACAGTTCTGTGTTTGACCAACAGCAGCCATCTTCGTCCAACCAGCATGGCGGATATATCAATGGAAAGTGCGTATCTTTATAAAATCACAGACGTAGGCTACTTAGTGCATTCGCCCAACAAGTGCTTATTCACAAATTTGTGGTTTTCGTTTTAAGTTACCCTTATAACAATGGTGGCCAAGATGCGTATGTGCCGAACGGCTATGGGGTTGCCGCTCAACCAATGGGCTTCGAAATGAGTCCGGATTTCCAAGTGGATAGTACAACCTATGATAGGACGCAAGTGGATCCCATTACAGACAATGGACTTACCACCAGTTTGGTCGCAAATGGTGAGGGTTTCTGGATTGCTAATGCAAAATGTGCACTCCCAGTGATAGAGAGTGACTGTCGATTATAAAATTGACTTTGAAATGTGGATTTCTTGTAATAAAATGGAATTTGTTCACCAATTTTTCAGAACCAGCTCAGATTACTGAGTTGTTGGCCAAAACCATTGTTGAAGCACACGGGCGCACGTGCTTGTACACCACAGAGCAGATCCAGGATTTGAGTAGGAAGCCGCACGATATGGCCAAAATTATTTACTACAAAAATATGGTCGGTGAAATGAAGATAAAGAATTTGCACATTATTATTTTTTTTCCATAAATTACAGAATATAAAGGGGATGGGAGTGGGTGGCGGAAGAAGCAGGCTGGTGATTCTAGTCCTAAAGACTGGCATTAGAATGTCTTGTGACATTTTAATGCTTATTCATTCTAATACTCTAATTAGAATTCCATTTTTTTTAATCAAATGCACAAATGGGCCCCACGCAACTGGGTGAAGACACGTGTTCAGTCCTTCTGAAAGGGATATTTTTTTCCTACTATTTTTAAGCTGTTTTATTTTTTTAGGCACACGAAGAGTTTTGGCTTGAATGCGCGCAGAAACTTACTGCAATAATTCAACAAATAATTGAATTCGCCAAAATGGTCCCAGGCTTCATGAGGTTACCCCAAGACGACCAAATTGTCTTACTCAAGTCGGGTGGGTGCTTTTTGAATATATTTGGTTGATAATGCATGCTCGAACAAAGTTGTAAGCCAGGAAGATAATTTTCTACTTTCTTCACCCATTCTGCATTTTATTTCAGGGAGTTTCGAGCTGTCCATTTTGAGGATGAGTCGGTATTACGACCTGAACACAAATTCAGTCATGTTTGGAGAAACGTTTTTACCCGTGGAAGCCTTTTTCACTCAAGGTGTGTGAATATCTTATCTTAGCATAGTCCACTAAACCCATAACTTTTGTTTTCTAACTTACATATATCGTTACTTGGGTCGGCAGTCAGAGCCAGGTAAGGGCTCGTTTTTTGTTTTGGTTAGACTGTCTTGGTCAGTATTTTAATTAATTTCAAGCAATTTGCTATGCTAACAAAGTAATCACGCTGAATCCTGTATAAAGAGTAGGGTTCCTTTGCATTTGCTATACTGTGTAAAACAGCCATAAATTTGTATTTTAAGTTTGTTTTATCTGCATTTTCAACCTTTTCCACTCATCTGTTCCGTACATACTCTTTTTCCACCATAACTTTCTCAATCTGCGGAAGTAGTTTGAGAATTTAAGTTTGTGATTGACATAGATCCTTTATCAGATTTCTATAAAAAAACTTTCTCAAAATAAACTGCACAAGTTCTGCATCGCCCTAACACCTTTTCCTACGGATACACGAATCCACCAAGTAGGTCGTACAGATTCATCAAAAACTGTATGATTTTAAAATGTTACTTCCTTTTACGAGTATAAAACAATGCTTTCCTTATCAGTTTTTATACCAGTGTTCAGTGCTGTTGCCAAACTTGGTCTTCAGTAGATGTCCCATTACTAATTTTTATATTCTATATCTAATAATTAAAATGGCACTGTTTGCTTGTACTTTTTTTTCTCCCCCCGTTTTCTTTCATCTTGGTATAAATGGGGGAAGAATTGAGGAAAGCTACAGGTGAGTCTTCTATTCTTACTAATCCACACCAGTTTTTTTGTAACGTTTACATGGTGTGCTGGCACAATTAACATCACTGCTCCAACACTTGGGCCCAGTCCGAAATGCATATTGTTGATTTCAAACGGGTCAATTGAATCTATTCATAAGGCGCGTTACTGTGTCTTTTTCCCACACTCTTTCAGACACCACGGAAGCGAACTTGGTGAACAACGTTTTCGAATTTGCCAAGAGCATAGCGGAACTCAAGCTGAGTGAGACGGAATTGGCACTGTATTCTGCCGTGGTACTTTTAGCACCAGGTAAAGTACCATTTTTTGGGGCTTCAAATAAATTTACCATTTCGTGAATTTTATAATCTAATGTTCAACAATTACTTTCCAGATCGGGCAGGATTAAATGGAAGTCCAGAGATCGACCACCTCAATTTAGCAGTTTTAAAGGCGCTGAAGACAGACTTGAATCGGACACATAAGCAGCCTTACAAGGGGGACATTACAGTTTTTGATATGTTGGTGGCCAAGAAGCATGCGCTACGTGATCTGAGCTTACTTCACATGAGCGCTTTAGCGAAATTCAAGCGCATGTCACCCCACTTGGAGTTCCCCGCTCTTCATAAAGAACTTTTCTCTATGGACAACTGAAATCCGCGATCTCTTTAACGTAACTGTGACGCCATCCCACTTGGCTGCAGCCATCAACCTGGGAGAGCGAACGCTAGAATTGGATTTTTTGTCGACCTTCCAACTCCGAGAAGACGCCCATTTCATCATTCATCAGGTGCCTAGAAAACAAAATTAGGTCGCTCGATCGTGGAAGATTACAAAGAGTCATCGACAGGCCCTGGTTACAGTTACCACCCATTCTAAGACTCATGCTTGGAGCCAGGCGGCCATTTTAATCTATACATTTGAAGGCGAAGGCGGCACCATGAAATTTACTCCACCAGCCGACCGCCAGGTCCTGTCAAGAGTGACGCCAGAAGGGAAGCGACCCACGAGGCTGCTCTAAGCCATCACCGCATGACACGGCGAAGCCTCTTGAATGCGGCAAGAGGTGGCAGTCGTTCACGGATGTACTGAACAAATGAGATGCAGCGGCACATCGTGGGTTCAAAAAATGGGGAGAGGTTTGTTAGAAAGAAAAAGGAAACCATGATGTGCAATGGTTGTTGTTGGATTTCTCAGGATCAAGGTGGTGATAAAAAATTGGTAAGCCTTTTGAAGAATTCGTCCTGAGAATTTTGTTAATTTGTTGTACGTTTGCTAGGATTACCCCATTTCTACCTCATCCGGCATCAAGACTATTCGATCGTTAAAATCGCTTCACCAAGTTTCATTGCGTTATTTTTCTCTATCGTTTTTTTACTCAATTTGTACAAATCTGTGTGAAATATTTTCATTTGGGCTTTGGGATAATCGCTGATGCACTCGTGGCCGATGCTGTCCCCATTTGTTATAGCTGATGCGCGGCAACATTTTTGTATAAAACTAAAAAAGGCACGGAATTTGCTAAACGTACTAGTAGTAAAGCCGCCACTGCCACCGCCACCTTTGAGGCAATGTGTCGAGTGGAGTGTGTTCCTAAGAAAGTACTCCAGCTATGGTGCAATCGATGACAAAGAAAATATTCACCTTCTATCTCACAAAGGAACAAACCCTGGTTTGACATAACTGAAATTCCTCAAGACTGTTTCCGTTTAATGTTAAATTTGGGAACTCACGCCAAGATTAATCCAAGCCAAAATGAATTTATGATTTCTTTAAGTTTAGTTTAGAATTAAGGTTTTTTCATTGTTTGGTTTTGGTCTTCATTTTGGCCAAATACCCTCAATTTAGCAATCTCATCTGTAAATCTAACCTAAACAACCCATGGACAAGGTTACTCAGATCAAGCACCTAAATGAGGAGATAATTTAAATGATGTTAGTTGGGAGTCACAGGGTAGGAATAAGGAATCGTTGGGTCATAGCAACTCTTAAGAATAAACAATTAGTTTTAAGTATTTTAGGGATTTTATGCAGGGCAATTCAAAAGGATAACAAGTTGTAATTTTAATAAAACGAATTAGTGATCTTATGCTTACTGGATATCAGGGTGTCGACAAGATTTGGTAATGCAAAATCATTGACTTGTGAATGACTTAGCATAAGGTGTGTCGACACATTTTTAAGAAAAAAAGTTTCATTACGATTGTTTATCCATGCAGGATTATTCAATTTAAAAGTATAAATAAATTGTTTCGTAAAATTAACGAGTCAGTACGTATATAATTATGTAGCTCTATAAATACATAGACATGTTTAAATATAATATATATATATATTTTTTTTCAAATGTTAAATACACATATGTCCAATTTTCAAGTCTATCTTTCGTTTGCTGATATCTGAGAAATCTCAATTCCCGATTTTAACCTTTAAAGATTCTGTCAAATACCTCAATTACGATGCAAACTTGTTAGCTAGCCCAACTGTTAATCCATATCTTATGATTATAGGTCCATTCCACAATTTATTGTAAATAAACGAACGTGTTACCATCTTTATGAATTACCCTGCATTTTACAAAGAAAAGTATAGCAACAATCACAAGGCTGTAAAAAATTAAGTATTGCTTATGTTTTAAACATTTCTTTTTTGAAGGAGTTAAATTGAGTTTGGTATTGAAGCACTGCCATTACTTTTACCAATGGATAACTGCATTTATTTATACTTCAAACATGATGTCTTTTAGCAGGAGTTTCATTAGTTAAGTAATGAATTTGCTGTTAACTGAAAGATACTTTCATGTTTACACTGCCGATTAAAAAGTCATTAGATGGAAGATTATTAGGATGGTATAAAACTGCATCAAACCAATCTTAAATTTGCTAAGGGGAATTCATTGGACAACCATGAATAAGTTATGCCTGAGACAGTCTTGAGAGGTAACAAGCTTTTCCAAATTTTCGATAGTTATTTTTAAATTTACATTCTACTCGTCTCTGGTTCTGTATTTGAACATACAAGTGTGTCGATGGAAGGTGAAGTCAATGCAAATGTGGCATAGAGTGTAATGCGTGGTTTGGTTATACCGAAAAAAAATTATATATACATATATCTTATTTATATACACGACATAAATATGGACACATGTTTACTTTGGAGTTACTAAAAACGTTCTTCGATATTGGTTGAAAGGAACAATGCTTTGTTAAGTTTCCGATTCCTTCGGATTGGGCATTTGGAATGAATACCTTATCGGAATGAACGAAAAGACTATAGTTGGTACATTTTGCGAATGTTCAATGCAGTATTGGATTGCCTAGTAAATAGCCCACTAAATTTGGGAAGAAGTACAGAAAACGGAAGTTTTATGTGAATATTTTTAAAACTGAAAATACTTTTGCAGGACTTGTAGATTCCAAAATATCATTTCAGGCGTTTCTTAATGCATTGTTTGCACCATTTTGTACCTGTTTGTTAATCCTTTTTGGGCCTTTTTTAATATCATGGCAAATTTTTACATTTGGTGATACTCCTACTAACGAGAACACCTTCACTTATGGTTGTGTGATCATTGAAAGAAATGCTTAATTACTATTAAAACTTGCATGTTAATCGATGCCTTCAGTGATGGAATTGCAGGCACTGATACCTGCCTCTAGAAGCGTGTAGACGTCAAATTAGTGGATGACAAGGCATGAAAATCAAAAGTGGATCAAGTTCCCTGCCAACACTATAGGCTTTAATCACTATGTTAAAAGTCTGTGCTAGGGAGAATTATTTCCAATGAAATGTTTACAGTACAAATTTTCCATTTCAATATATTATATACAAATGTAAGGTGTACTTTTTTTAAACAGCTGTGTATCTTGTTCAGAAAGTTGGTGTACAGGCTTCTCGAGTTAAGGAGTGTTGCAAGTTCATTATTCAATAGCTGTTTCCGGTAAACAGGATTTTAATTACTGCTTTTTTTAAATTACGTATTCATCGTCTGATGTGTTTCAGATTTAGAAGTGTCTACCCGTATGGTTCATTGTGAATAGAAGTGTCCTTCAAACAGTTAAGATGGTTTTTGAGAAATGCCTTGGAATGAGTTTTTATTTTTCTGAACATCTTCCCCCAGCCTCCCATTGTCATTTCATAATCCATCACTGAAGGCAGTCGTTGAACTGCATTATGGATATTTTATGAGAAATAGCTGGGGTTTATTAGTGACGTGCCTCAGCTGCACACAGTTATTTTTTTTGTACATGTGCGTGTAGGTAGTTGGACATTTTTTTTGTTATTTCTTGTTCTTTATCGAGGGGGGACCACCCGTTGAGCCCAGCAGCATTGGTCAACAGCAGGTCACCGCCTGCATTGACGCCCACCACATCAATTGTATATGTACTTTCAGCGACAGTTTCATTCATTGTTGGGGAAATTTCCTGCCATTGGTCACTTCATCAATGGCCCATTAAAAAAAGCAACTGCCTTTTATTTATAGTGTACTTTGTAAAGGTTTTTCTCATAATAGGGTATGTGGGAGATAGTT
Organism: Kryphioiulus occultus; assembly: GCA_034687865.1. NCBI lineage: Eukaryota > Metazoa > Arthropoda > Diplopoda > Julida > Julidae > Kryphioiulus > Kryphioiulus occultus. The sequence continues at coordinate 22,423 of JAQGAF010001144.1, read as the reverse complement.
TTTATAGAAGTGTTCACTGAGAGCACTCAAATTTAACAGGTGTTGGTATTTTCGACTGAGGATATATTTTATTAGGACTGATGATCATTGATCAAGTGTATCCTGACATTTTTTTTAAAAATAAATATGGCATTCTCCCTACTTTCATGCAGGATGGTGAAGTATGATTAGGAACCGCAACGAACATTAATTGATATTAAATCAAATTCTTCAATTGGTGTGTCTGATCAGTGTTGTCATTGTGCATTCTGAACAATTTCGACCTTGAAGAAAGTTCCCACACTCGTGATTTTCAAGAAAGTGGTACTGATTCCCATTATTATAAAGTTATAATATTTAGCTATTTTGGGCCACAATTTATGACCAACTTGTACATTATGAAATTATTATGACTGCTTTCTAGTACATATATTGCGCTCTCATTTGCAGCAAAGCATCTGCATTGGTAAACAGTGCAATTGTCTGTAATATTGAGTAACAATATATTAAATTTAGAACAATTTCAAATATGGTGGATTCTATACCAAATGGCGATTATTAAAATGCCCTTTTCGGAAAAAAAACCAGACTGCAAAATTCAACGAAAAGAAAGATGAAGGAGGATGCAAGCATTCGACTAGATACTGCCAATTTGCCAGAAAAAATAACTTATCTTAATTATGTTAAAACCTGAATATGACAAACTTTCCCTATTGTACAATTTTCTCTCCAATATAACATTCTTGTTCATGTACTCTTATTATCTATAGTTATATAAAGATAGTGTAAATAATTAGTGCCTGTAACTCTCCTGTACATGTTTAAATGACTGGAACGATTTAATCTTAACACTATTCCTTCAAATATACAAGTTGTACGTTTTGGCGATAACTCCAAACAAGTTTCGTCCATTAGCATTTAAATGTTGTGCTGTTTTTCTCTATTTGGGAAGAAAAATTCAAGTGCCTTCACATTCCAAATGGAAGTAATATTCAAATAGTAGATAGGACAGTAGTCGTACAAAGAACTTGCCAGGATTATTTTCAAATTGATTCTAGTAACATCAACAACACTGGTCAAATTCTCCAATTCGTATATACACGGGTACAAGAGTTTCCCTTATGAATGTCAATATAATTCGGCACCGTAACTGTTATTTGTTGTTCGTTGAATTTCTTAAGGGCATCTTCACCATTCTCTGTTTTTGCCCCACAATGTGTGTGTGGTGCATTTCGCGCAAACATTTTCATCCTGCTACCCTTCCCGTTGTTACACAAAAATCCATCATTTACCATTAATATGAATAAATTGCCAATCACCACAGCAGTCACACATCCTTGTTATCGTTCCAATTAACGACAAAACAATTGTTTCATAATGAAATTGTTTTTCTTTTCACTGTCCACCATGTTATAGAGCAAAAAACCACAATGTTTTATATTGATTCTTTAGAATAAATGTTTTAAAGGGTTAAGGCGAAAGATATATAAAATGAACTGTGAAAGATCTGTTATTTCGTTCATTTGAACAATTGCAGCAAATCCGCTTTTAAGTGTACCACCAAACGCAACGAATTAAAAAAAATCATCAGAAATTTGGAATAATCTAGGGAAGTAGACTATTTGGGTCAGTATGACAAAATGTGATAAATCATGTAAATGAAGTTCTCTTTTTAGCTTTCACTTCCATAGGGGCCATAAAGCTGCTGCCAAGAAGCTGGGAAATGTCTAGGGAAATTTCAAAACCCCACCATGCGCCATTAACTATTAATAGTAATAAGTCATTTCTCATAGAATGCGAGTAAATATTATCATCCATGAATGGGAGCTAAAACCAATCAATAGAGATCTAATGATATTGCTCAAACAACTACCTATTGCATTTCCATCCTACATCATTCTTACCATAAACTAAATTATTAGCTTATTAGTATTTCTAATGTTGTTATTGAATTGTTGGTTAAAATCCATCCTTTGTGGTGGCGTTTTTCTGCCCATCACCCTCCAAAAAAATTCTGGATTCACCTTTATACCAAACAACTCCAAGAGGAAGGCAGTAGCGATCCTTTGATTTTTAACTGAAGGTATGTTTCAGCCCCACTGCAAAAATCTAAATCTCCCTATGTGGTCACCAACATTTTTTTTTGAAAGGCCTACAAAGGTTTGCAATACTCCAACATCGAAATACAAGGATCAATTTCTATGCACTCCAGAAAATCATTTATGTATACATGTACTGGTTGTACAGAAAAGAACTTTACCACTTTGTAACCGTCAAATGTATTCAGAAGACTTACAAAAATCAGTTGAGGCGTCAATTTGTAACAATACTTATCAACCTTTATATCCGATCTGAATTTGGTTCAGTGTTACTGCCTTGGACGATTTGGCCAGAATTCACTCGAAGTGCTAAAAAAAACCTGGTTTTCTTCCTGCAATTTCAGCATTTCGAGTTTAATTCGTCCATGTATTTGGGTAGCACTCTTCTGTTCTAGGTATGTTATTAGTTTTGCTACAAAATGACCTCAACCGATTCTATAAGTCTTCTAGACAAATTTCTAGACGCTTGAAAAGTTGTAAAATCCTTTGCTGTATAACCCGTATAGCATGCATTCTTCTGCATATACCAACTAGAGGAATAACAATTAAATAAAATTGTATTCATTTCAAGAAATTCACTTTCATCAGTTGACAATCAATCACATATTTCATTGGAAAGAATGCTAACTATTGTCGTTTGGCTTCTCATTAACTTCAACAGTGTAGAAATATTATAATTTTTATTACAATAATGTACAAAAATTAGAATTTTTAATATGTCGATGTATAAACAGCATCAGAAGGGTAGATGCAAGGTCATAGGAAGGCCACATTATAGTTAAGACCAACAATTAAGATGCTGGCGCAAAAGATCAACGTTATTTTTGCTATGTCCAAATAATGTATTTACATTATGATAAACGACAAGTATGGCGTGATAAAAAATGAAAATTATAAATAAGCATAGAACCATTATTAAGTCAAAATTTCATGATATGAAAAACGATCATCTCCATCAATGGAAAATCAGGACATTTGCTTATTTACTATTAAAACCTACTCCACTACTGCTAGATGTTTTCAAATTTAGTTCAAAACGTCTCACCTTTCATTGATTTTCCAAGTTTATATCAAGAGGTAATTCCTAGGGTTGTAAGCACTTCCTTTTCCTGATGACTAAAGTAACCCTCAAACGCAGCATAGTATGGCTGTTGCACGAATGACTGGAAGAACTGTCCAAGGTAGTTGCGCAGATCAACAGAGTTCAACGGGTCAGCCATTAAGTCGGCATCCTCGTCCTCCATATCGCCTTCATCGTTTAGACCTGCATGTATCAAATTCGACTTGTATTTGACATTTAAATTATTATTTAGAACATATTTGTGAAATTTCCTACCAGGATAATAACTGGCAGATGTGAAGTTGGAAGCAGTAGCATATAAATCGATAGCAGCACTCTCATTTGTTAAACTGTTCTGATCCAGCTCTTCGCCATTGTCATCATCATCATCCTTTTCACCCCAATCATCATCCTGATTACAAAAATGATAAGTCATCTCTCCTAGTTCATCACAAAATGCAACAAACTACATGGAAATTAAATATATATATATAAATTTATACATACATCATCATCATCCTTGTCATCCTTTTCAGCTATCATTGATAGCTCTACGACATTTGACAATTCGTTAATAATTAGTTTGCAGATTTTGACAAGCAGAGGAATTACTGTCCATTCATCTGGCCCTTGAAAAACGAACATAATTCTACAGCAGCTCCAAGAACATGAGAGCATTTGGATTTGCAAGGGAAATAGCATAGGAAAATATCCTACTGATTTTTGCCTGCGACCTGGTCTTGATCCTATCACTCGACGTGATAACAAGGTCACCTTTGATTTGGATTTTTCCTAATCTGGGATCGTCTGTTGTAATACCATGTTGCAGAAGTTTGCATAGAGCCAAGGTACTAAAACGGAATACCACATTGGTATCAAGCAGTTTTTTCCCTTTTATGGCTTTATAGATATTACCTGATTTTCCTCTCGTAACAACCGTAAAATAAATGCTGCCTCGAGCACCATTCAACCAAGACAAATTATAAAGCTGGTTTGCCAGTAGGTCCAGGGACGCCAGATAAAAATTCAAGAACTCCATCCATCTGATTATTAAACAGATGAGCAAAGACCATTACGAGGCTCTGAAACAATGAAACAGATCGATCAGCAACAACTAATGAGTATTTAAAACAAACCTGAAAATACCTGAATAACAGCTAAAGATTCAGCTTGCTGCATTTTGCTGAGGACAGCTTTGAGAAGCAGATCGAGGTTTTCTCCCAGCAGTGTTCCAGCCTTCATAGTAAGTGTGGATACCAGACGGCCAACAAAAGTGGCCGTAAATTCTGATCCTCGAGGATCTAACAATCGAGCAGCTACTTGCACCGCATACCACAGTCCATCTCGTCCTTGCTCATCACGCCAATGTGCTATCTGCGGCAAATCCACTGCGGCGTACGACCGAAGACACTCTCCCCCATTCTGCATGGTAGAGTTATCATCCGTTCGAAGGGTACACTGAACTACAGCTGGAAAGGCTTGTTCCACCAAAGCTCTGGATAGTGGGGCTCCAGATGCTCTCACCATGGCTTGCAGGATTTCTAGAGCAACCTATAATTGAATATACTAGTTTGTAAAATTATTTCCTTTCCAAAACGTCTCCAGTCCATTTGCAGTACACTAAAATCTCGAGAGTAATTTATATACCGTTAAAAGATTTCCTCACTTTACTAACCATATGTCAAATTTAAGTACTGTATTACATGCATTACAAAACCAATTAATATGAACCCATAAACCGTGAGTGACTTGTTCAAACAAAGCAAACACCCAGATCATCAGATTTTCAAAAAAACGACTCAAAAAGAAAATTTAAAAACTACTAACTGCTTGAAGTCCACCAGGGATTCTGTCATCGGGAGCATTTAAAATACTAATCATAGTCGGAAGAACACGTTGTTCAACAGCTGCCCGGCAAAGTGAGTTCCGCACCAGCTCTTTTAGTATATCTTGAACTTGGGCTACGATTACTGGATCTTGAAAAAAATTAAGCGATTTTTAACAAATTGCATATAGCATCATAGCGTATATAGGTGCTATGATAGCATTAATAAAATGAAAGTAAATTCAGTTCAAAAATTATGCTTGGACACTTACCACTGTTGTATTTTAAGAAAACAGCTAATGCTAATGGTGTTACCCTATGTTCGCAAGCAGACGTGAAGCTATCATTTACCTGAAATTACAATAAAACTAGTAACGTGATGATAAATAAATAATTTGCAAGCGATAAACTAAAGAAAGTAGGGCAACTCACAGTAAGTACAATACCAAGGGTTTCCAAAACCAACGACAGAACATCAGAAGAAAATCGAGTGGCCAATGAAATCAGCCCTTCCAAAATAGACTCTAAGAATGGCACGAGATGCTCCGATTTGCCTGAAGATTTATGGTGCTCTAAAAACCTATGGATAAAATAATTAGGCAATGAAGTTCTTTGACCCATGTTGATATAGTTCAGTATATTATGACCTGCTACAGGAATACTAATAATATCTAGAATCCAAAATTAAGTTGCATCTATTTAATACATAGAAATAATGTTATCAAAGCAGATTCTCACCCCCGTAATGCACGCACGGCAGATATTTTAACCACTGGAATGTTCGGTTCTTGTAAACTACTAACTGCTATCTGAAGAAACCTATGTTAAATGCAAAGTACGACATCAAGTCTTCATACACATGATATCAGAAGCATTAAACCCTTCAAAAATACCTCATAATAACATATCGACAGTATTTCCAAGAATATAAAACAATACAACATTATGAGGGCGTTTCCAATTATAAGTTAGCATATCAATTAAACTTTCAAATTACCTTTGTAGAAGTTCTAGGCTCATGATCTCAGGATAACAACTAGCGATCCACATGCAACGCCCAGTGAGAAATGGAGAAGCTTGAAGATTTAAGTTTTAACTATTTTAAAATCTTGTCAGAATTGATCTCTTGAACATGTCGAATAAATTGTGCTTACTTGAGAGAGAAATTTGACCAAGAACAACGTTCTGCAAAAAAGCTGCCAAGTCAAAATTTAATTTTCCAATTTGAAACTTCTTGAGGATTAGATCTTTGGTGGCGGCTAATGCTAGCATGCATGATTCATAAATCTTCCACCTGCAATTTGACCAAACGAAAGGAATACTCAAATAAACAGTTTAGCATTTTAAAAACAGCAATTGATTATTCTACCAATGAGGGCTTCCAGAAAGTCTCGCTAAATCTGCCTCTTGGATGTGTTTGGTAACTGCCGAGACCAATCCAATAGCACATTCATTGCCAAATTCCTCAGACAAAGCCTAAAATAATTAAATCAGTGTAACTTTACATAGATATTTACAAAAATGAGATGACATAGCAAGCTAGGCAATCGAGTTGTTGGAAAAAGGAAGTCATCTTGAAATGGTTTTTGGAAAGGTAGAAAGTAAATTTGCAATGTCTCTAGCAGGTTCTGATAATTTCAAAAAAAGATAATTTGGATCTTTAATAATAAGATGCACTTGGAAATTTTGTATGGACTGCATAAATTTAATTTCCATTAAATATAAAAATGTTTAAACGTTTAAATTAGATAATCCTGATTACATTAAGACGTTGAAATTTGAGATCATGGCATTTGGCTTTCCAGCAAATGTTAACAAAATATGAAAAAACAGGTTAAAATAAAATAGTAGAGTAAAAGGAAGAACCACGAAGGTATGGCAACATTCTTTAAATTCCCTTTACAACCAATTTCCCATAAATTCTCAATAATGCCTCTAAAGAAGTGATGAATATCAACATGTTATGCAGCATTTACCAGCAAGACATCCTGTGCTGAAATGCGTACAGAATAAGACAAGGTTACTTCATCTTCATCCTCAACAAATCTATCAGGGCAGTCTAACCACATTCTTGACAGTTCTTCAGTAATTTGCATATATAAAACAATGTAGTATATCAGATCATCCATTCCTTTCCGAACAGTCGTGCGGAATTTTGGTGCTTCAATCAGACCATGGACCAATTCAAAAATACACAGTACTAGATTTTCAAATCCTAAAACTTCACCTGTATGAAATAAGATGTGAAAATTAGTCTCAGTATTAGTACTCTTCCCTTACAGTTACAGTTTGGCATCTAAACTTGCCATCAGAATCCACAACTTCATTCTCCTCTTCAGAATCGTTTACAACAGACCTCACATAACTATTCTCAAATTAAGAACAAATAGTGTTTAAAAATGAAAATTGATTAGACAACTACTTATCACCAGGATGGGCTGACCACTAGTTGCTTAAGGATACACTGAGGCACATTCTGTGAGGGTGTTCCAAACTGGAGTTAAAATTTGTGGTAGCCAAGATGCCATGCGGTGAGGAAAATGACGAACAAGAACTGTAAGAGTCTAAATGCAAGAAGAAAATTTAAGTTTACCCCAAAATTAAGAAAAGTGTACATAATTACAATTATCAAGAAAGAAAATTCAACTAGGAACTGTAAAATTTCAATTGCAATGAAAATATAATTCTGAGATCATTTTTTTCACATTTTGTTATGGCACAATTTCAACTCAACAAACAGTGTATCTTACCTTGAGTGCTTCCATTTTTAGTCCACTATCAGTGGAGGTGGGGTTTTTGTCCTGCAACGATTGTACGAGTGCCTCTGTAAACAGCTGTAGAAATGGAAATAGCAACGTTTTTGCTATATCTTTGTTATATTCGGCCATGTTTGCAATCATTGTAGTGCACGTGCAAAAGATTTCCACAGCCCTACGTCGAGTGTTTATGTCGTATTTCTTATGAGACAAAAAATTTTATCTATTCAGGTACATGAATCATGGTCTATGCGCATTAAAAAAAGAACGATGGAAAAGGAAGATCAAATGAGAAACAAACCTCTGGAGCAACTAATATCCTGTACATTTCAGGAAAAATGACTGGGGCAACAGATGGCATTTGTATATCTGTTACTTCACGACATAATTCTAGATCGCCCAATTAAAATCATTACGGAGTTGTATGTGGTATTGCACAATTGGTCAATGTCACACCATTTAATCAGAAAAGCCAGCAAAATAATTCTTACCAGTTAAAGCCCGCATGCAGCCATGAACGGCATTACAATCTCCACTCTTTAAAGATTCCATTAATATTCCAAAAAGCTGAGGCCATTGTTCAGGATAGTCCCAATGAGCGATTGCTGAAATTGCATAGGCTACAGATGACCGCACTTTGCTGACGTTTTCCTTCAAACCCATTGGAAGTATTTGCCGCACCGCAGCTTTTACCTAAATTGAGAATTAATGTGCAATTGTATGCAGGAATGTAAAAATAGTTAAAAGGTCGTGCAAGCGTCTTTATTTCTATGAAGTGAAATTTGAAATTTTTACAACATGTAGTTCTTACAAGGTGGAGTAATGATTTCCTCCTGCTTGTAAAAATTAAACTGTTAAACCAAATTAATTACATTTTAGCCAAACTGCGCATGAACAAGTATCACGCCATAGTAATTTTAAATGTGACAAGCAAAACGTCTAGTTATTTTTATTTTTTTAGTTTTCACAATTCTCTTACATCATGAAATACTTTATGATAAGTCCTGCTGTAATTTGTTCACACTTGTGCAATAAAATTGCAATTAAACTTTAGTTGTCAATTTTCTGATTTCTCATCAATATCATGTCATCGAAAGCATCCATGCAGAGGCGGAGAGAATACTTACAGGCTCACTGACTTCAGGAGGATAAAATTTTTTGGATAAACTCGACCAATGGCATTCCACATATTGCTTTAACAGAACAGATGCTAGCTGTCTAATTTCTAAAGGACCAGCTGGATCAAGAGTTAATTCTGCTAAGTGAATGCCAAATTCTGAAATATAAAATCCATATACATAATTGGCAATTGTCCAAAAATATGACCGTTTTTTTCAGAAAAGAGCAAGTTCATTGGCTGAATTTAGCGTGTAAATATGAGTAACTAACGGTCGGGCCCATCGTTGACTGGGGCTACATATACGTACCCCCACGTTTAACCACCTTAAAAAAACATTTTCCAGTATAGGTTTCGGACTGTAGGCTATGGGAGATACATCTACCCCCCACTTTTGACCCCCTTAAAGGAAGAATGCGACAAAATTCCCCACATTTAACCCCCTTATAGGGGGAATATAAAATAAAACCTTTCGTAGTATAGGGTTTTGGCACCTAATCTACCTGCATGCAAAATTTCAACATCCTAGCCCTGACCGTATGGGAGATACATTTACCCCCACTTTTAATCACCGTAGAGAGGGAATACAGCAACATCCTTCCTTAGGAGTGATTGTCAGCATCTTAGGTATTTGCATGCAAAATTTCAAGATTCTAGCCATTGTTAAGATTGGAGTAAGGATATCAGTGAGTGAGTACACTTGCTTTTATACATGTGTATATAGATTATTTATATGGATGGATCTATTTGGTGTGGTGTATACATGTAGACCTAGCTACACGTGTTTAAAAAAAGCAAAATTGCCCGGTCTCTGATGGGCTCCATTACTAGTGTTAAAATAATCAGCATTAATGTGCAATGACAAAACTATAATGAGATACATGCACATAAGAAGAACATATCATTCTCATTCATAGAGTACAGTAACTTGGCTATTCTGAATGGCATGCTTTACTCAGAAAGTGGAAATGTTTAGTTAAGTTTCTGACAAAATTAGTTGCAATATCCATCATGGCAAATAGTTTTACAAACAAGAGATCGATTATTACCAGATTTTTGCAGACCACAGCATGTCTAGCTTACTGACGAATATTCTTTGTCAACCATCGTTAACTGCAATGCTCACAACAGAACATGATGCAGCAGATACATTCCACATATGTAATCCTTCTAGCAGTTGGCCTATCTCAGAATGCATGGCAATCCAATGAAACAATCTAGTACAACCCCTGGCAACAGGGAAAAATATAGCTACATATTGCAGCTACTTCTGAATCACCTGACTTGAGGCCTCAATCGTGATACGAGCTTTTGAATCAGTGTCAAAGAAGTTTCCCACCTGCCCTTGGAAGCTGAGCCATGATTTGACACTGTCCATCAATCCATCGAAGTACAGTAGGTTGAAAATTGTCATGTTGGTGAAAAGATTGCAATCGCTTGTCACAAGGTCCAGGTTGGTGAAAAGATTGCAATCGCTTGTCACAAGGTCCAGGTTGGTGAACAACTCCCAATAACATGGTTAGGTTCATTTATGTGAATCAACTCAATTGATCTGTTCAGACTAATTGTTCCCAAAGCAGCTGAACAGTTACTCATTAGCAACACTTTTGTACTATGGCAGACCACGAACATAAACTAGTTTGGATGCGATGATTGTGAGATCACATTGCAAGAATATGCAAAACTTTCGTGTACGTAATATCACAAGGAATGGCTGAAGCATGTCCTATGAATGCCTCAGTATGTACTGTTATCCAGAGTCGAAGATTAGTTTGGTGACAAGCCAATTATGACTCAACATGATCATACTCCTGTTCATAAATGCAAAATTATGAAACAATGGCATTTATATCTAACACCTTACGACCTTGTAAACCATGCAAATGCCAAAATGCACTGTTGCAGTTATAAAAGACACATTTGTCTTTCTTTACTCACTTCACTTTTGTCCTGGGGTGAGTTTGTAAAATTACTTGTCTGCAAATTAGTGGAATTGATTTAGAAATCATGCATGTTTTTTTACATATACAGTTACACACTGAACCATGGTGACGTCATGTGGTCAACAAACAAACCTCAGAAATTCTAACTAGAGATTGGGCAAATGTTTTTCACCGTGGTGACGTGGTCCAATTTCATTTAACTTAACCAGAGGCTGTACATCGATTTTACTGCAGCTGTATTTAGCGGGAATGCCGTTTAGTAAAGAAATAAGTGGCCTGGTTTGCACTCAAGGTGATAGTACAACGCACTGTGCCGTACGGTACCATGATACTATAAAGTGACCAAACTGCCCCCAAACCCATTTGCAGTCTTGCCGTCTTACGCTAATATAAATAAAAAGCGCAGCTCTTCTAAACAATAAACATGTTCGGCAGCAGTTTAAATTACATCGCAACTTGCATCGGAAGTTGTGAAGTCATTGTCCAAAACGATGGTCTCGTTGGATTAGGCCTACGCGCGAGTTCTGTCATAAACATGATTCGTTCATTTTCTCACCTTCCGTTACTTCCAGCGCTTTAATTTGCTCTTCCGCCGTCATTCTAACATCTTGCATCGGCGATAAAATAGCTGTCAACGTCTCATAAAGGGCTTCTCTCAAAGACCGACTCAAGTTTTCGTTGACCGCCATAGCTATGATGACACGAACCGCTAGGCACGAACTTTAAATCGAGTCAACTGCACGCCTTTCGTCCGCGGACAAAAGAAGTTTGGCGCCGTGCCAAGTACCATCACGTGGGCGTGTCTGGACTTGTCGGGCGGGATTATTTTTTACTATTCAAAAATCATTTTCAATGATCAGAAATAAATACGATCGAGGATTTAGTACGGGTTTGATGTCAATAGAGTGAAATCAAATTATACATGTAGCCTCGACCACCATTTTTCAATATTTCGACCAGACAGTATTACAATAGCTATGGTATTACTTTAAGCTTGAAAGAGGAAAACATATCAAATCCTGATAGGGCTTTCATTCAAATACTAGTTGAGAAGCGGCAACCCTTTAGGCATAATCTTCTAGATTTCAGCAGCTACATATATAATAAATAGAAAATCCCATTTTGTTGTAGAAGCTGCAGAACTTCATCTTTAGCGCCATTTTGTTGGAGATTAGAATCTTGTTTCGAATAAACCTGTATCTATATAAATGGAGGTGGAATTTTGTAGTTTGCAGGACTCTAGTAGTTCAGTGTCACGTAATGCAATGACAGGCTGTTCAAAATGAAAATCACAATGGGGGATAAAACCCCCATCAGACCCCCATATCGGATTAGTTATTCCAGCATTGTTAACACAATTTTCAATACATGAAACAAGTAATAATCCATAAGCACTTCATCGAAAGTGTAGATTTTGTCAGGATATTACGATTTATTTTAATCAAGTTTAGCTTCAAGTGTTACATTTGGATTAGGCTACTCAACAGTAAACAATTAGAAAAGCCATTTTTGCTAAACAAAATGTAGATCTTTCAAATATCTGCATGGCCTTTGCCAATTTTAGGAATTTTCATTTCTAGTCATTACAGTCTGTCCTTTTTTAAAATAAAGATGAATAAGCTGAACTTTAAACATACCTTTGAGATAACCACAGATCTTGTGCAAGTCTCCGTCTTTATGGCAACTTCAGGCAACTGCATCTTCAGGAAAACTCCATCAAAAAAAATTCAGATGCATTTGTAATGCTATGACTTTATCAAATTACTTGGTAGGTCATTGCAAAGCCATTTTACATGTATGTTAAATTCATTCATCCCTGCATAAAATTTTACTATTCTAAGTTAGTGGGGAAAAAATGTCACAAAATGCCATACTCGATGTAAAGACAGAATTTACTGATATTAATTTCCAATGCATAGTTATAAAATCATTATAAAGTTGTCTGTGGAGGGTTATGAAATTTCCCAAGTTCCATTCCGGTAATAAATTTACAACAGCACTATGCACACGACATGATTTGTAGTGCGAATTTCTACAAAATGATTTTCACTGTTAAATACTTATAGCCCGCTTAAAATGCCTTATTACCACTTCTGTATGCACCTAACTTTAACTTGTCAGAATTTCAATTCGAATCCAACAGCCCCCAAATACTTGTGTTAGATGGGTGCGAGTTAATGTTTCTAACAATAATTTTCATGAAACAATTAAAATAAAATGTCGTGCAAAGCTAATTAATCAATGTTAGCTCCAATAGCATCGTACTTATTCATTTTCGTTTTTCAGCAGGGCTAGGGATCACACAATCCCTCCATAAATGAAATTATCATTTGTCCTTCCTGTGTTTTCGTTTCTTCTGACTGCCTTGTTTCTTAGCAATGCAACGTGTACAAAACCAATTTTCATCTTCCTTAGGGGGTACCACAATCCCAACGCAAACCCTGTAAAATTAATAATAGAAATTAATACAGCATTCAATAAACTATGCTAAGCGTCAAACCAGGCTGTTGAACATGGTAATAAATTAGCACAAAATGGCCTGAATGGGATTTCTTGTAAATTGATCCAGCTTAAAATCGAATACAGTGTTTCAAAATAGGAAAAAAAATCATAGCTAAAAACTGACCAATGGTACCACTCATCACAGTCATCACAACCAATCATGGGGCTGCCATCATCAGGGTGAGTACAAGCTGGGCAAATCCAAATTTTGTTTCCAGATTCATCCTAAAGTAATTGAGAGAAGGAATTCAGTTATAGACTACAGAAAACTGCAGCATCTGACACCAAATTGCAATATAGTTACTAACAATAATGGTTCCAACAGTCTCCGTGATGACAGTACGGGCTGGTGCAGGAGGCACTGGGGGAACTTTTGAAATAGGCTTCGGGTGCGACTTGACCGGCGGCGATGGAACAGGTGCTTGCACAACAGGTGGCAGTCGAAGTGGTGCTGACGGCAAAACTGGTGAAATGGGTGGCGTTTGTTCTTTAGCAGGTGGTAATGGGCTTGAGGATGGGGAATCTGCATTGGACAATCCTTTGATGACACTGCAAAACAAAATGGTAAAAACATACAAGAAAAACAGATGACCCTCTGCTCTCTAAAAATTCAAATTTACTACTACTAAACAGAACATTGTAGCAAGCGCGAAGTAAACAACAAGGCAATGGTGACTGAACTTGAGAAAAAAATCAACATCAACAATGCAATAAAAATTTAAATTTATAGCCAATTTCCACATTACTGGCCACCTACATGTCGATTTACGATTTGAGGTTACCACTGCTGTTTACATGGACCTAATTATTTCATTAATTGCAGTGCAACTGCAGACATTGTAATTCGCATAAAATTGTGGCAACTCCTTACAATCCCTGTTAAAGTGTAAATGAAACAGCATAAGTTAGTAGAAAAAAAGGACAATTTTAATAAAAGTACTAATAATAAACGTCACACGTAACAAATTTGCTTTAAAATAAACAATTACTATTATGCCAAGTTCTGCATTTAACGACAAAATAAAAAAAAGAATAAAAATTTGTAAAGCGACAACTGTTAGAAACGTTTGTCAGCAATACTACCGGTTTTTTGGTTTCAAAGGAAAGTGGAATTTGGAATTCAATTCCTTTGAAGCTTACGAAATTCTTTACGAGGGAAAAGGTACAACCAGCTTTTTCCACAGAGTGGTGCATAAAAGCAAACCTTTCATTAAATGAAAGTAATTAAAAGTTAATTTTCCTCCAAAAACGGAGTATCTTAAAAATTCACAAATAAGAAGTTTAAAACTAGGGTTGTTCCATGGGAATAACAAATAATACTATGTAGACGTTGGGACATGCTCTTCAAAATTTTTTGAGTAAGGAACAAAATTGTGTGCTAGCACTTGACAGTGAAAACTGACTTATAAAAAAGCCTTTTTACCGGGCACATGGTAAGCAATCTTGGAGTTTCGTTAACGGGGCAAAAATTGATACTTTATAACCGTCAGGCATCTCGGGTAAATATCTTACTACCTGGTCATTTTCTTAAGTATGAAACTGAAACATTTTATGAATACTCTGCGTTTTGGTATAATCTTGTACTGATTCACGGAGACTCATAGAAGCCAAACAAACAAGTTTTTGGTTGTCGGGTAATGGCATGAAAACAAGATAGGATGTTCAAAGAACGTACTGCTTGCAAGTGCTTGTTGCTACTAATGTAAATTTCGCTTTTTCCGCTTGTAATTTGTTTTAATATTTTCAGGCGATCTTTACACCAATACCTGCAATTTCGGGAAATTTATTTGTACAACCACTGCTGTTTACATGGACCTAATTATCTCATTAATCATTTAATCTGCTAAATTTGCACACGTTCGACAGACAAGGAACCGTTTCTTTTTTCTTGTAAAATTTTAAACTTTTCCGTTAGATCATGGCTAGAATCCAATCGTCACTTCTGCTTTAAATTTTTGGATTCTTTGCACATTTATATAAATAAACGAAATAATTTAAATTTTTCAAAAAATACAATTTCCTGGCGGTAAAATAAAAATCAAGTTAATAGTCACCAATATCGTCAACTTTCCAGGTACTAGCATTAGAATCGTATTTGGTGTAAAGAAATGATAAAAGCATCTCTAATAGTATAAAGCTATCCACACTAATACAAAGCCCTTTTGTGCACCAATTGGCTACTAAAAAGAAATGAAGGCAAGAATGTAAACAAATGAATCCATTCCTGATGATGGTTGAAAATACCCCATTGAGAGGCAACAATAACATGTTTTCTTTCTCTTTGAAGTTGAAAAATAACTAGTCTCAGATCAAACATGCTGTAGCTGCCAACAACCAAGCTTCTCTAATAAGGGAGCATGCAGATATGACGTCCAAGTTTTAGGAGGAGAGGATCTGAGAAAACGTGACGAAGTTGGACGATGAGGGTTTCATGATATGAATGAATGTCCATGCCTCTAGTGACCCTTTATTTAGACATGGCGGCCACAATCAATTTGCAATACATTTACTATGTTCTCCCCTGTACAGTGTATCAGCATACGCAACTCACATGATGACAGGCGGAATAAAGAACTCCTGAGCTTGAAAAACCTAATTCACCCACACAACAAAGGGTCCATATAACCTACGCGGTTCAACCCCTCGTACCCCCTCGTATGAAAATGGCAACTTAACTTGGGTTGATGGATTACACCCCCCTGCCACATGGCACATCTGTGCTGACTGCAGGGTACTGAGTTGAATTGAATTGAAGTTGTCAAAAACAAATGTCTCGTAGAAAAATGGACAGATATCGTTATTTTATTACTGTACTAGAATTGGAACCTGCAGAACAGTAAATTTATATCACAGAAATTATTGTGAACGTCCAGAGTAGTAAAGGGTAAGGACAAAATGACGATGCCGGATTGGGGATGGAGAACCAAAAACCATAAACACCCCGGACGTCATATGTACACAGCTCCCAAGAGTAAGGAAACTGCATTAATCTAACAACGCAGATGAAAATGTATAGGGCCAAAACAATTTAAGCTGCCATAAGTTTGAAAATTTCTTTTAAAAAAGGAAACACAAGTCCTCCCAGATTATGTGACTTAAGTTCTCATGTGTTGAAAAGAGGTTTTCAGTTAGCCATATCACAATGGAGACAGTATGCATGCGACATTGCTGGCAGCAAAATTAACATCCACCAACGGCATGGCAAACTTTCGCTTAAAATCCGACATTTGTCATCCGGCCAGAAAACAAAATTTCGCCTGCCATGGTTTTTTATCTATGTGCTCCGTATGACTAAAAGTTTTACAAAACGTTCGCGCAATTCCACAACTTTTTAATCGATGATGATGACCAAAAATTACGATCTTGTGATGACATAATATTTGACGTACCCTTTCATGAAATTCCAGCGAATATCGTTGAGAATTCAACCAAAAAGCTATCGTTTACACTGCCCATCTGCACGGCTGTCGACTTTCAAACACCGTGTAAATGAAACCGAAGCAGTCTAACCAGATTTTTAATCCACTTCCTCGTGTCAATCTATACCGTCCTCATTCTAATCATTGCAATGCATAGAATGGGGGAATATTTGCCAACCTTGTGTAACGCAAAATTGGTAGCAAATAATTTCACAGCACTAAAGTAGTGATATCTAAAGCACTCAAAATTAAATAAAACTGTCCATTTTGTATTATTATTTTGATGTCAAGGTAGTACTTAGCCAGGGCCATATTTTGGTGGTTTTGTGAAAACTTGCTTGGATAATTTGCAAATAAGTGTTAAATTTTAACATTTTCACACAAGTGAGTAGTCAGATAACAGGGATTGCTTGTAGTGGGAACGGTGACTGCTAAACATTAAATTCCTTCTAACAATTCCTCGCTAATTTTGATCCTACCCATCGAATATGCAAGCAGAACTGACACTCATCACCCGAACCTTATTTTTGCACCATGGCTTAAAGAGGGAGAATGTATTCGCAAAAAACGATTGCATGCATAATCAACTAAGGCTAAGCATGTTGAAAGAATGGAATCAAAACTAAAAATGCTATTTTCCTAAATCCACCGTGTTCCTTTAAGTTGCAGCACTTCTTCCACATTGCAGTAGTCATGGCCCAATTCTAAGTTTCCCACTCCTCCGATTGCACTTTAGGGCGCGGTGGTCGCTTCGATCGACGACACGGCATACAGCGGATGGCAGCCTTCAGCGGTCCAAGTTTGCGCAAGGCGAAAGTCTGAGTGGACGTCAATCCTTGGACCTCAACCAGTTGTTGGTCATCCTGCTGGCTTACATCATCCCTGTGGAGGGGAGGGGTCTCTGGAGATAATCTTTGGGTCGGAAGGAGAAGTAAGGGTTGCTGGGACGGATGGCTTTTACAGCCCATCCAAACGCAACAGGTGCAGCAAATGAAAGGACAAATGCCACGATCGAGGCCAACCAAATGTTTGACTTCATATAAAATTTAAGAAGTGAAAACACTTAAAAAAGAAACTTACATTTTGGCGCCTTCAGATGCCATGCCAGGTCCAAGCTTGAATGTCAGACGTGGAATTGACGAGCTCACTGATGGAGATTCGCAATCTCTTTCCAATTCTTCCTTCTATGGAAAAGAAATTGGCAAAACCAAGCATTTAGAGTTGTAATTAATGTCATTAAAGTCGTTTCAAGAAAGTTTATCTACAAAGGCAAGCATAAGAAAACACTTACTGGTATGTGCATTTTTTCTGGCTTGTCCTTTTTGATTGTTTTGTCTTTCTTTTTCTTGTCCACCTTTTTGTCCTTAAGTTTGTCTTTTGTTTTATCCTTCTTTTTTTCTTTATCTCGCAATTTCTCTGGCTTTTCCCTTTTCTCTTTTATTTTACCGCTAAAGGCTTTATCCTTTTTGCCTTTCACTTTCTCGCGGTCTTTATCTAAAACTGCCTTAGCTGCAGCTTTATCTTTCACCTTATCCTTTTTCTTCTTCAGTCTGAGTTTATCCTTTTCCTTCTTTTCTCGCTTCTCTTTGCGCTTGGCCTTATCTTTCTCTCCCTTTTCCTTCTCTTTCGGCCTTCCAACATCGAAGTCACCTTCATGTCTGGCTTTGCTAATAGCAACATCTGCAAGATCAACCAGTTTCGGATATGGTACATGAGACCCTGAACTGGTTCCTGGGCTAAGTCCATCGCTTCGAACAGAAGTCTGGCCACCAGGGGCAAACGCCTGCATCGAAAATGGCAGAAGAGCTGGAGGAATATGTGATAATGATGACAAGGCAGTCGTGGATAACATCGTGGGCATCCCATAGGACGGAGGTACAGAAAATGGTGACTTCAGGGATGATGCATCATTCGAATCCTCCATAGGGTCTGACGCTTTTGGCCACATGCCTTCACATACATTTTCATTCTCTTTTTTTACATATCTTAGCGACTTCACTTTCTGTTTTTTACTTTTTTTATCCCCATCTTTCCGTTTTGCTTTCTTAATGTCTTTGAGTCTTTCAACTTCATCTTCTCTACGTTTATGCACCGGTGAGCCAATATTGATGGGTTGAGACGTAGATTCATCTACCGATTTACCAGCATCTGGCATATCCTCATCGTCAGTGAAATCATAAACGTCGCGAGGTTCCAGTTTGACTTTTGCTGGAATAGACGATAGACCCTCAGAACTGTTACTATTCGTGTTGTGATGATCCTCATCATGTAAACCACGCTGAATGACTGCAGAAATGCAGTCGTCTAGCTTCCCCATGCGTGAATCGCGCTCAGGAAACTCAAATTCTGGATTGTCATCAATAACCAAACGCTCATTAGAATCACACACAGATGGCGTATCAGGAAGTTCTGATTTAATACTAGGGAGATCTTTGTCTAGGAAAGATCCCAGTTTTGAAGAATCACAATCCTTTCGTTCAGCCTTTATTGTAGCTGCACCACTCGCCTTTGCAAGAAGCGAAGCAAGTTGTCCACCTGCCACTTGTTTCTCAGCCTTCGGGCTTTTTCCTTTTGCTTTTTGTCCTTTCGGAGATTTAGGAGATTTTCCACCATGCTTTTTGGTCTGTTTCAGTGTCGGTTTGGCCATCTCGTCTTGTGGACTGGATGGAAGCTTGAGCTTCTCAATGCTTTTACCCAGTTTTGATTTCAAAGACTTTGGCTTTGTTCCTTTGGGCGATTTGGAATCTTTCGATGCAGATTTTTTAGGAGACTTGTCTGCTTTGTCCCTTTTTACTTTAGGTGATTTTTCAAAACCTTTAGATTTGCTTAAGCCATCCTTCTTCTTTACTTTGCCCTCTTTTAGACTCTTTTTCTTATTTTCCTTATTATCCTTTTTGACTTTCAATTTTTTTCCTTCTTTCAATTTTTGGTCTTTTTTAACTTTGATGCTGCCACCACTTTCTTTCTTCGACACTTCCTTCTTTATTTCCAAAAATTCTGGCGGTGTGCAAGGTGACTGAACAGGCTCTAGAACTACTGCTGGCACTGGAGTATTTGGTCTCGAATCCTCAAATCCTTTAGATGGAGTACGTGCATCAGGGAGTATTCCTTCTCTAACCGGAGAAATGACACCTGCTGCTGTCATAGTAACACTCATCACTTCCCGTAAGGGCCTCCCCTCTTCATCTGACTGCAGCCTAAAAAAGTAAGTGGCAATTAGCAAGCATAACACACTATAAAATGGCCAACTTTAAAAACTCATAACAAAAACTTTTAAAGCGTGAAACTAAGGCCTATGCCAACAATGTAGCGATAGATAATCTGACCAATAATGTCAACAAATATTGGTACGTGATTGTTGAAGCATATGCCAAGTAGCACACTATCTCTATAGTATTCCAAACAGGGTTCAATTAACATTTGCATGGACCTAAGTATTCCATTCAATCAAATCTAAGTTTCTCATCTTATATAGTTAGAAGTTATTACTATTTTATACTATAGTCTTACTTGCTCTGTTTGCAACTGCATCTGTGATATCTTATTGAGTCATTAACTGCCCACAAGTATTAGCTAACAACAAATTTAATGCCCATTATAATGCCAGTACATGTATTTGGCAAATATAACATTGCATGGTCATTTGGATATTAAAGATGAATTAAAACTAGATGATATACTGTTAAATCAATCGTTGAAGGATAGCATAGGAATACAGAAAATATAAAATAATAAATTTATTTAAATTTGATGGTGCTTGCCTTGGCCTTTTTGGAGTGGAGAAGTTCATATCTTGAGTGATTTCCAAGGGCCGCCTCATTCCAGGTCTAGGACTACCAGTTGGTGATGCTAGCCCTATCTCTGATGAAGGTAACATCCCTTCAACACAAAGTTTGTGTTCAGGAGAAGTAGACGGTGAAACCATTAATTCTTCCTCTAAATATCAGCATAAGGCAGCATAGAATGAGAGAAATATTTAATTGTAATTAAGCTCATGTCAATTTTTTTAGTAGGCCTATTGTTTGTCAAAATGGCATCCCACCTTCCAGTTCTGGATAAGCAGCTGGTAAATGTGGATGAATCCATTCTGGTCGATGTTGAACTTCTCGACAACCTTCTTTTGGAAAATGAAACTGACTCTCCCTCTGGACTGGAAATTTTGGAACTGAGTGCACAAACGGCACAGGCTCAACATTATTTACGTATTCTTCAAGTTCCGTCAGTGAAATTCCAAGTTCCTTAAAGGCTAGACCCAAGTCACTTAAATTTGGTATTGTCCGATTATCTGAAATTAAAATTTGTTTTCCTTGATTTAA
The DNA here is from genome assembly GCA_034687865.1 of Kryphioiulus occultus. Classification (NCBI taxonomy): domain Eukaryota; kingdom Metazoa; phylum Arthropoda; class Diplopoda; order Julida; family Julidae; genus Kryphioiulus; species Kryphioiulus occultus. The sequence goes on along the minus strand of JAQGAF010001144.1, from coordinate 1,407 downwards.
TGGCCTAATTAGCTCTAAGAAACACGACACATGTAGTGGACAATGTTCATAAACTAATCGCGTTAGTCGGTGAACACTGAAAGCTAGGCCCTACACGTTTGTTATAAAAACAGTTGTCACACATTACACCACCGCTTCAGAAGTAGCCCAACTCAACAATTGTCAATTTCTGGTTCCTATTTACAAAAATAATCTTGGAACCTTGGAACCCCATAGCGTTCATAGGATTGACAGATTTGTAGATTTGTGTTTTTTTCGAGTTGTGAATTTTGAAATGGCTGTGTGTAATATAGGCATATAGAACATTTTCAGAATAAGATTAATTGAAAAGTACTATTTGGCAAGCAATGGTTTCTTGTTTCATGTAATATATATATATATATATATATTATGAAAGAGAAAATATTTATCTAATTTTGGCCATTGTTTTCGTCGACGTCTGGTTCAGGTCAAAAACTCCCAGTATGACCGACGTTTTGCGTCTGCCTAACCTGACCTGACCGTATACATGTAGGTTTGGGCTGGCCTGTTAGATTTGGCAAGGGGTCAGAATAGGGAGACGCGATATGGTGGCTATATTGGAAGTTTTGGTGCCGATCGTGGACATTGGGTGTCCTGGGTGACACGACGATTGCATTTGTGCTAAATTTAACAACTTGTTACTGAGCATTCTTGTACTTCTACTGGGTATTTACGCGACATCAGTTCATCATTAAATACCATATGATACCAGCCAATAAGGGAAACAACAGCTCTAATCTCATTACTAAACGTGATTTTACAGACAAATGTGGCCAAGATCTTATTTCCTTAACACATAATGCATATACCTTGGTTTTAATTTTTCCTCATCAATACGGATCTGATCCGCAATCAGTGTATTGCTTTTATTATCCAGAGATTGGGCACTATCTTCCCTGACATGTAATATTACACAATTCAAAAATATAATGCATAACATTCTTTCTGTAAACTTACTTTTCCTTCTACATTGTTGCTATTTTTACTGTATGTTAGGAAACCCTTTAGGGACACAATGCAATTTAAAAAAATAATGTTCGTCGCACGGCCACACGACGCTGGAATAAGACAGCGTCTGCCAGCACGGGAAAACTGCACAGTCGCGTCTGAACCACAGCAAAAATTGCCACTTGCTTGTCGTCACAAATATGGGCCTCGTTGACTTCAAATCTTGTTCGGTTTGAAGGGCATCGTTAGGGGCCGTCCAGAACAACCCATTTAATTTGTGCCCTTTCTCAATCATGTACTTGGCAACTTTGGTAATATGCTTCTCTTCAGTAGAATAAAAGAAATACCGTTATTAGTTACCAGTAATACCAGCTATTAACGTACAGCATACTGGTGTTATTAAAAGCAGCCAACTTCACTACATATTCTCGCATTAAT
>JAQGAF010001143.1:0-34940 GCA_034687865.1 Kryphioiulus occultus | reverse complement strand
ATATTAAATGAACAATTAATACCAATTGCTGTCATTAAACCTATTGATTGAATTGTTAAACAATTCCGATTTACATTTCCATTTAACCATTTGATCTCAATTAATTTAACCAATGGATATTTTTACTTGGGTTCCCATAGAACCTGGATATCCTGGAAAAACAGGGGATTTCCTAACTTTTAATTATAATTTTATTCCAAAAGTTATTTCATAAATCGATTATGACGTGTTCCTTGGTTTTCAGGAAAAGTTGCCAGTTGCACAATGAATGGTAAACCCAAATATGGCAGATTGCTTTCATCTACATGTACATGTCCATGTATACGGCTTCCTTATGACAATATCGAAATTTGGCGGTCAGGGACAGCACATCAAAAATTACATTGATTCATGGCAATTTGGTGCGTAAATCTTGGTTCAGTGATTATTTTATTTGTTTGATATTTAGGCGAGTTTTCTATCGATTCGTTGGCTCAACAGAACTGCTTGGATCGTCGTGTGTTCTGAGGCTTCATTGGATAAAGTGGTGCGCTAGACGTTCCTTGATTAACTAGGGCTTTAACTCTTTGCTGATTGCATTACGAACAATTCACTGTTGGATTGGATCTTTTCCAGTTCCCTAACCGAAAGACTGGAAGTGGTTCTCGACCAATTGGTCCTCGCATTTGGTTTTCTATTTGATTAACATTCCTTAATTGACTGGCTAACGTTACTGATGATTTGGCGCAACACTGTCCTCTAGGGTTTCGATGGAGTGTCATGGGGGCACAATTGCATCATGGGACCCTTTCACGAACTGTTTTCCAAACATTTGGTTTGGATACGTGTCAGGTGGTCGTCTGATTGACTGGGTCGTACGGCCTGAAAGGCTGCTTCTCTCAAATGATTAAATTCACAATGGCGTTTCTGAAGTGCTACTTTTTTGAATGGGTGTATCGATTTTTTGGTTTTGCTGGGGATGCAAGATAGTGTCATACTGACTGCCTCGCACATTTCATGTTTACATGACTGGTTGTCAGAAACAGCCACGGTTGACTCTTGATTGATGTTCAACAGGGTTGCCACGATTGACTTGGTTGAAGAGGTTGAATCAATATGTATGTGGCGTTCCTACTAATTATGGATTATGATGGATGATTAAAAGGATGCACAACTTTTTATTTCATGATGCTTTCTGTTGGTTGAATCCAGACTAGCTCTCTTGGTTGACAGAGGAATGCTGTAGCAGATGTATGGATTTACTTATTTGATACCAAGTTGGACTGAAAAGGACTGAAATGTTGTTAGGGAAAGTCAGGGAAATTGAATTAAGAATTTGAGTAGATGCATGGATTTGCTCATTTGATAATAGGTTCGACTCTTTAATGGAGTTTTTTTGCTGGTTGAATCAACGCTGACTCTTGGGTGACAAGGGAACATTTGCGCATCAAAAGATGGGTTTGTTGCTATTGGCGTAATGGTGCTTTGTTTTGTTGGTTGAATCGTGACACTTGGTTGACAGAGGTATATTGGAGCAGAAGCTTGGATTTGCTTATTGGACATCATGATGAAGCTTTCTGTTGGTTGGATCAAGTTTGACTCTTGGGTGGCAATGGGACATTGAAGCACAAAAGCATTATTTTGTTTCTTTAGGCATCATTATGCTTTGTTTTGTTGGTTGAGAGAAGACTGGCTCTCTCGGTTCACAGGAATATTGAAGCAAAAAACATGGATTTGCTTATTGACGCCATGGTGGAGTCTTTGATGATGCTTTGCTTTGTTGATTAAATCTAGACGGACTCGTTTGGTTGACAGAGGAATACTGTGGATTTGCGTATTTAACGTCATGGAACTTTGATTTATTGGTTGTATGACGGTATGTCTCTTGGTTGATAGAGGCACCTTGGAACTCGAGCATAAGTTGTGCTCTTCAGGAATTGCATAGTCTTAATTGTTGATTGTCTTAAACGTTCTTTGGCTGACTAGATGGAGAGTACTTCAATTTGCGAAAGTTAGTGGAAATTCCTCATTCTGCCACTGACCAATGCTTTTAGATTCAGCCAGCGTTTTTGTTCCAGCAATACAGTATATCTTCGGCCAATGCAGTCCTTCTTCCAAGAATGTCCAGAAGCGGAAAATATATGAGGCACACCGCCACTTTCAATAAATCCGACCCAGTGTATATGTTTGCTCTGAAAACGATGGGGGCCTTTTTTTTGGCCCAGCTTTGTTTATGTAATCCCCGTGCCTACTTAGGAGGGAAAAATCCGCTCGGATCAATATCCACTCGAGTCTGTAATATCGACTGGTATTAAATCTCGGACGGAAGGAGCAGGAGGTGTTTGCCAACAACGCAAAGCTACTTACATGTAAGTTGCAGGGAAATCTGTGAAGACAGCATAATAATGTGCTGCTTTCTCAGTGCTTAAGACGGTATTGTGGGTGCAGGGCATTTTGGCCCAGGAACCACTTCCGGTTATGGTCCGTGGACGCTTGCCAGCAGCCATTCTGAACGATAATCCAGATTTGTCAGCATTTCAATTTGGCGGTGATGTGGAAAGCTTAAACGATTTTGATTCTTTTTGAAATTGACCTTCTCGTTTTTCTCCCAGTTTGGTTTTTACTGCCTTTTTTAGCTTTCCCTTTTTTCTTTGATGTTTGATGGAGCGGATCCTGCGTTTTGCATGTTTTTCGGAACCATGATGGCCGCCAAGGAGACATGGGATGTGCGAAAGAAGCTAGGATTTGCAGAAGCATCTCCTTAGTAGCCATATTGACAGACCACCCTGTTGTTTGAGGCATCAACATGATTAGTAGTAGAGGCTGTCTACCAGTCATGGAAATGTCATGAAATGAAATTTCGGTTATGGAAGTCATAGAAGTCATGAAATTTACTTTACTTTGATTCACAAAGTGAAAATTTAGGTTAAAATTCATTACCTCCCACATGTAATGTTAATGAATTTAGAAATGCATTTTAAGACATGCATTGAAAAATACTTTTTAAAATGTCTGTATTGAGACAAATTTAGTTTCAAACTGTATTGACAATTATATTTGAAAATTCACATCCGAATGCGTTTTAAATTGTGTTTTAAGCAGTTTGTAATGCATAAAGGAATGCATATTGCAATGTATTATGTGTGTTGGAGAATTTCTTGTGTAATGCACGCAGTTATGTAAGGTTAGTTTGTGTGCATTGAAGAACAAGTTGTGTAATGTATTCTGTTTGCATTGAAGAATTCACTTTACAATTTATATCCCATGCATTGTAAAATGTCAAAACTGTTGCTATATTTCTTAATTTAAAGGTTTAAAAAATTTCCAATTCCGAATTTTAAAAACATCTCTACTGGTCAATAAATAAATTATAACTGGTAATGAAATAAAGTTCAAAATTCAAAAATGCAACAATTTCATTCAAATACAATGGGAAATACACATGTCAGTATACATGTATTTTATAATGTTACGACGAGTGCATTTGCAATTCGTAATGCATTTTAAATGCATTTCCTTTCCATACATTGAAGTTTCACAAAAAAACGTTTAGTTATGACATAAAACTTGAACGTTCCATATTTCATGAAGAAGACATGAGACATGAAGAAGACATGTCAGAAGACTGTGTAAAGGAAGTTTTTTGCATGACCATCATGGTTGTAGTCACCGTGTTGCCAGACTCCCCTGTTGTTTTTTGGATTAACACGACTAGTATTTGTGAAGGCTGCCTTTCCATTATGCCCTACTCCGCCATAGACACTACAAGAAAGCTGGCTTCTCCTAACGGCTAGTAGGTTGGCACTTCAGGCGCTAAGCGAATTTCTTTTGGTCCTTTGGATGCAGTTTTCATTTCTGGAAAAAAGTCAATAATGTAATAAAAGCCAAGTAAAGCGATGCAACAATGTTGCGTCGGTTACCATGGAATAATCATGACTCGAACTTTATTGACTGGCAAGAAGAATCTGGAAATAGCACTTATTGAATTGCATGGATTTTTTTCGAAATGGTCTGAATTGAAAATCCGATTAATTGCCAAATGCAAACAACAATCTACATGTAGCATGATGCAAGATTTTCATTTCAGATTTTCAGTGCCAGCTGTAAAAGTGCGCTTTATTTGTCCTGGCGGATGAATACGGAAGATTATTGGATAGCGAGTTTATCACTCTTGGTATCCTTCCAAATTGGACTGTTTTGAATGAAAATCTTCTACGTACAGGATGGGATTGTCACGCAGGGCCAAAAATAGTGTCAGAATGTTGTCTTTTGGGTACGTGATAGGGAAATAAAAACGGCTGGAACATTTAGAGATGTGCCATGGAAAAGTAATCTTTGTTGCCAGAGTCTCAGTAAGGAATTTCTGCAGAAGGCCAAATCAGTTTTATTTCTTTTAAAATTGGAACATATCAACGATAAGGCAACAAATGCTGCGGTCATTGGCCTGAAACAGCCACTAATTTAATGGTTTAAAATGCCTTTTTTTTGCCAGAAATATCCTGGGTTAAGACTGGTAGTTAGCACACTTATTTGTAGCCTGCGATTTCCTAATTCACAGCAAACAATTTATAGTTTCTAAGCTAAACCAACTGTCTCTTGACTCATTGCCAGCACATTCTTCCATTGTAGCCAGACATTTTTATTTCCTAGCTATAGTAATTTTTATTTCTTACCGAAAAATTCCTAGTTCTTAGCTAACAATACGATTCCTATTTCTTAACCACGCATTTTCTACTTAGTAACCGGGCATTAACTTTATCGTTGCCAGAAAGTTTTTTAGCAACTATTTTATTATGTCCTAGCCAGAAATTTTCTGTTTGTTGTCTTCCTAATCAACAACATTCAATGACAAGGCTCAACTTTTAGTAAACAGTTCTATGACACAGAATGTTCCAATATCTTGACCCGAAATTTCATGGGCCAGCATTCATGTTTTTTGACCAGATGTCTTTTGACCAGAATTTTACAGCTTTTTAATTAAACCAAGATATTTCTCGTATCTTTGACAAAAATCATTCTTTGCCAGCCATAACCAGATTCTTATAGGTGGCCAGAGTTTCCATATTCCCCAAACTGCAAAGTGCCCTATCTTGAGATGGTCTGTGAAATTCACTCAGAATAAATCAGATATAATTCAGATTTTATCGTGCTCCAATTTTGCTCACATTATTTATATTTCAACTCTACTTGACTAGTATACAAGAATGCCAGCTGTTCAACCTGTCGCAATTCACCCTGTTTGTGTTTTTGTTTTGGGTTTATTTTTCTCGTGTTATTTTTACGATTTTTGTGCCTAATCTAAATTTATCTTGCCCAGAAACTTAATTTCGTTATTCAGCTGCCCAGCAGCCAGGCAATCACATTCAGCCTACGAGCCGTTAGGAGAAGCCCACTTTCTGATTGTGTCTATGGCGGAGCAGAGCATAATCGGTAGTACACCAAAGATCATTTAGCAATAACAACAATAATAATAAGATAATTTATTCCATAAGTAAATGATAATGGAATAAGCAAATGTCACTTACCATCCAATGAGTGAAAATCAAGAGAATTTCTAATATACACTGTACAGTAGGTTACAAAAAAACATTAAACGTATGTGCATTCACTACATGTGCTGGTAATGAATTCCAAACGCCTCCCACACTACTAATAAAAAAAGGTTGTAACGACAATTCTTTCTGGCCAAACCCACCTACTCATTTTACTATAACCACGAGAACTCGCCCTATTGGAAAATAGATTTTGAAGAGAATTCAGGCATTTCCAGATTTTTAGTTTGCACTTTTTTATTTCCAAACCTGCATATTCTTGTGTCACTGTCCAGAAATCGCCTTTAGCCAGAATTCCCAAATTGACAGTACATGTATTATCAAGAAATGGTTTCCATTAAAAAATACCCCAGATCTTGTCCAAAAGCACGCGGTTTCCATATCGGAAATCCCCTCTTTCTTAACGGGAATATCCCATTTCTAAACCACAATTTCCAGTTTATTGGCCAGAATCGCCCTGCTCACCTGCCCTGCTGTATCGAGCAAGAGCAAATGGGGCGTTTTTCTGCCAATAAGACGCGGGGCTTACCGTACAAAAAAACAAAAACCACTGGAACTGTTTCTTCCTTCGTTCAATTTCCGTATTCCTCGATGATCGCCCCGATGTCCGAGGGGTGCGTGGGAGGACGCAGGATGTCATTGGCGAAAACCAGGGACCGATCCCATCGATTTTTCAGTCCTTATCGATCGGCCTGACCGCGCAAACAAAGCGCGTCCAAGTGAAATATAATGGCGATAAACATTTAAAATGGGGAAATAACGCGCTCTGCCATCTTTAATTCATGACCGCCACCCGGCTACTAATGGAAGGTGCGAAGAATTGCTGACCAGCGGCCAAAACAGCACGCTCCAGGCCCATTTGCAAGCAAATCGAAATTTTGATGGCTAGAAAATTCAGATGACTTCTTGGAAGGAAGCAAGATTGCACAATATAAGGACCCATTTCGATGACCCATGCACCTTGTATAGGTGTACACGGGACTAAGGTCATTGTCGATGAGTCGCCATTTTGTAGTAGGCGGTCATGGAAGCCATGAAATGAGACTCAGGTCATAGACGTCATGGAAAAGTCATTCAATTTACATCAGGATCATGGAAATGTCATGAAAAGTCATGGAAAAGTCATTAAATGTATAACAAAGTCGTGGGATTTTTTTCTTTTCATTGATTTGCAATATAGAAATCTGGGTTTTAATTCATTTGTCATCTACATGTATTTCCGCAAACATTTCGCCTACGGCTTGTTTTTTGGCCAATAATCATGTCGCCACAGTGGTAGATAATGTTTCTGAAAATCGCTATTTAATCATGACATACATATAGAACGGCATCATATTCTAATGGACATGGACAAAATTGTGAAATTATGGACAAGTCATGAAATTTACATCGGGGTCATGGAAAAGACATTAGATTTACAACATTGCCATGGAATTTTTTTTTCTTTTCGTTGTTTCACAAAATAAAAATCTGGGTTTGAATTCTTCGTTTGTCATCTATTTTCGCAAAAAAAATTCACCTATAGCGTGTTTTTGGCCGATAATCATGTCGCCACAGTGGTACATGTAGATAATGTTTCTGAAAATCGCTATTTAGTCATGACATACAGTTTGAACGGCCTTAGATTCTAATAGGCCTGGAAACAATTTTGAAGTCATGAAAAAGTCATATAAAAGTCAAGGCATTTGCAATGCCAAATTCCGGTGTACACCTTCTGTGTTGGTGCTGGAGCTGTTTTGAAAGTGAGAAAATCAGCATGTTCTTCCACGACAACTAGGACATTCTCCAGTTTGATACTCATGGAATGCTCCAGGGGTCATCAACTGGTTCCGATAAGTCCACCAATAAGACACCTTTTGAATCAAAAATGCAGGTGCCTTCACCTTTTCCATTGAAATGTTTGTCTTGGACGTTTTTGAGAGTTACTCATTGAGTGTCGCCATTCTATTGACTCGCTTCGTGGCTGGCACAAAATATTCTAACAATGTTCAATTCGGTGCTCTGAAAGCATATCATTGAGGAAAACATGTTGACATTACTGACGATCTTCAAATCGACATGAAGCATTGACTTCAACACCGGCTGACAACATTTCTAGAGTGAGGCCTACAGTCTTGGCCAAAATGATAGAAAAAATTCATCTATCAAATCTATTAATAATAGCGAAAATATGATGGCATTTATTTACCAAATTTCATTAAACTCCATGTAGCTATTCTTTTTTTTAAAAATATGATTCCGGAAACTTATCGAACACCCAACGCACTTTGCGATCACTTTTTTCCACACGAGTTGGTTTTGTCCTCGTTGCATCTCCACGTGGTGACTTGTACTCTTCAGCGCCCTCTGGCGCCTCCTGGAGAGGCGTTCCGTCCGTGCTTCCGCAGCAACCAACAACGTCAATTACTCTATTGATTTCTGAAGACTTTTTGAAATTTACGTTTAGGGGGGCTTCTGGTTTCGTCCCCGCCATCATTGAGGAGGTGCTGAGTGTGGAAGAAACGACGTTGTTTGGGCACGAAATGCACTTCGGAGGTGACGGGCTGTCGACGGCGTGGCTGCTCACCTCCATTCACGTGAGACGAAAACAGATCGAAGAAAATTGATCAAGGAAAGAGCAGCGTTTTCATTTATTTTATAGACAACAGCACTGCATGCTTGCTTTTTGATGGTCGTCACTAGTCAGCAATCTCTGCTCGATGGCAAGTCTATGGAAAGTGGACTTTGGATGGTGAGCAAGTCGTGGTTTGGGCTCCAGAAAAATTCATGTCCTCCCCCTCAATACCCCCACACCCATCCGTAGTTTACCCACGTAATGTGTAAATTCGACGTGATGTGTTGCTGATGGAACGTTTCTTCGTGGCCTTCAGGATATGGACTTTGAATAAATATTTGCTACGATTTTTTTTCTGACTGGGGTGGGGATGAGCATACTTGTAGCGTACTGAGCATATAGTGCTGTATTGGTCAGGTACAAAGGTTTAAGACCTATTTGTATTAGTCTTAACAGAGCGTGGGTTTGTAGGTAATTGAGGGAAAATATTTGTATTGATGGTGTGATGATGGGAAGGTCGTGGGCGAACACTCAAAAATAATACTGCAAGGTATAAATATCGTATTGGATTCTACATGTACATGTATATTATGGATAATGAAGAAACATTTTTGTGGCTTTGCTTAGGTACTGATACAAAACATAGTGGGTTGCATCTTTCGTTTTCATAAAATGTGCTTGGCAATATCAATAATTAAGACAATGTCGTTGGTAGAAATGATTTTAATTTTTTTTCGTCTTTTTTGAAAAATGTTAATAACGAAAATAAAATTGAGGGTTTACTTTGAAAATCAATCTTAGGTCGATAATTTTTATAAACGTTTGTTATGGTGGGATGGTCGTAGGCGAAAACTGAAAAATAACTATGCCTGGTATACAGATCGTGTTGGATTCTATTTTATGGACAAATATTTATAATGCAGAAACGTTTTTGCTGGACTTTTCATACTTATTGCTACGAAATATAGTAATTGTGGGGATTTGTATTAAACTAGATCACGAAGAGTGGGTTTTATACCGCATTTATATAAAAAATTACTTGGTAATATCAATAATTCAGCGACATTGGCAAAAATAGGTGAGGTTCGTTGACGAAAAATAATTTTGTTTAAGTAATGTTAATCACGAAAAAATGAGGGAATTGGTTTTTGAAAACAAATCAAATACCTCTAAATTATTTTAGATGCATTTACAACCCACACTATCCCTGTAGTTAAAACAACTTAGAGAGTGAAGTCCGCCATCTCTAATTTCTGCATGAGAATTTGTTTGCCATAACTTTTTAATTCAAGAGCTTTTAGCAAAGTCTCCACTCCATAAAAATTGTTTGTTGTAATGTCTTGCAATAACAAGGAATTAGGCTCGTTAAGGAAAACAATGCGGAAATCAAATTGCTGAGTTTTTGGTTCATTACGGTGTTATTGAATTTTGCAGTGAAAAAATTAAGTTTGAGAGTTGTTGAACGTGTTGTTATCTCTGCCTGAAATCTTGATTAGGTCTTTGGAGAAAAATCGGCTTCTCGTAGATATCAACTTGCAAAACATCCACTAAGACTGGTTCCATGTTTTTTGAACCCATTATCTTGCGAATTTTTTGTTTGATGTTCTGTCATCAAGTAGGTGTTTAGGAATTTAATGCATCGTTGATAAATAAGTGAACGCTTTCAGAATTTCAAATAACAGCCCATGGCGTAGGCATGAGAATTATCCAATCTGATATCCTAATGGGCACATTTTTATTCTCGAAACCTAATTCATAACACCCACGTTTAAGCTTCCTCAAATTTCATCTTTGTTTTGTAACATCAAGGATTCATTTTAAGATTATAACTCCCACAGGTAACCATGTTGGTCTAATTGGTTCTTGGAAAGTCTTGGAAAGTTGCAATAAGTTTGGCTAATTGAAGTTCTTGAATAAGCATTACCTGATACGTTTGAGCAATTACTATATTTGAAATGTCGTTGTCTAAAAAGCTTGGCCAATTGAAGTCATTGCCTGATGTGTTTGCGCAATTGAAGTTCTTGAAAAGTCATTGTCTAATAAATTCTGGAAATTGTGTTTATTGAAAATTCATTGCCTATAAGTTAGAGCAAATTAATTAAGCTCTTGAAATTTCATTACCTAATACGTTTGGTCAATTGAAGTTCTTGAAACGTCGATGCCTAATATGTTTGACCAGTTGAAAATGTTGAAAATCATTGATTAGTAATGTTGGGTAATTGAAGTTCTTCAAATGTCATTGCCTAATACGTTTGGGCAAATAAAGTTCTCGAAAAGTCATTGCCTAGTTTAAGCAATTGAAATTCTTGAAGTTTCGTTGCCTAATACGTTTGGTCAATTGAAGTTCTTGAAAAATCGTTACATAATAATTTGACCATTTAAAAATGTTGAAAAATCATTGCTTAATAATGTTGGGCAATTGAAGTTCTTGAAATGGCATTGCGTAATACGTTTGGGCAATTGAAGTTCTTTAAAAATCGTTGCTTAATAAGTTTGGTGAATTGAATTTCTTAAAAACGTGTATTGCCTAATACATTTGGACGATTGAAGATTTGAAATATCATTGCGTAATATGTTTGGGAAATTGAAGATATTGAATATCGTTGTGAAATGTCGCATGTTATCGCTAATAAATTTGGCAGTTGAAGCTTTTGAAAATTCATTGCCTGCTAAGTTTGGGCTATTGGAAAAGTCTTCCGAATGTGTTAAAAGAGTGCGTTCTAAAATTCACTCAAAATGTTCAGTTCTTGAAAGTCCACTGGTTTACATTCACCAAATCACATGGAAATTGACTTGCGGAATTGCATTCACGTTCGTGCCACCAAATTGACGCTTGTCAGATGCATTCCCAACAGACCGGAAGCTGACTCCCACGTTGCAAACTCGTCATTGAACGAGACTGGTGCAGTTCCACTGACTTACTGCCATCGTGATATATGGATGGCAATCTCGAAATTGAAGTTTGGGAGACTGGCGTCGTCGGGCTTCTATTCGGGCTAATATCCATCCCATTTGTCAACGGGGCCGCCATTGGCCCACTTCGGAAAAATTTCAATTTGACAAACCTAGACCTAGATTTTTTTTTCGCCATGTTGACAATGAGGACACTGCTAGTTTTAATTGGATATCTGGAGGACTGAAATGCGGCATTCGTGCCTTGATGTCCTACTTGGTGGAGCGTTTGGGTTCCCCATCAGTCCCAAAAATGGCTGGCATTTTAATTCCGTTCCTTAACTGCCTGCGAAGATAGCGGAGTTTTCCTAAATTGCCAGTTTAATTTGAAAGAAAATGCTAAGCACGACCGTCATCAGCATTTCCATCTGTTACCGAATTCAATCTTACGGCTCTTTAATGGCCACGACGAAAAATGCTTTTGTGGTTGCAAATGACTTTCTCGGAAGTCCATTCTTCGTTGGTTAATTCAAAATGGAGAACCCTCAAAAAACTACCATTAACGGTAATGCATTTCATGACGCATTCCACATGCATTCGTGGTTTGGGTTTTCCTGCCATGGTGGTGGTTTTCCTAAACATTGTCAAATGGCCAAAATCCATTGCATAAAAGACTCTAGCAAAAAGTAAACTTTTTCCCACCAAACCGCCTCCCTCACCCTCCCTTCCTCCCTCTCTCTTCCTCCCCCACCCGCACCCTCCCTCCCCAATTTGAACATTTCATTCCATTATATTCATGAATTGGTCCCCATGCCTGATGCAGGTGGGTTATGCTGCAGAATAGCCCCTGCTGCTGCCTTGTTCGCCACAGAAACAACGAGAAAGTGGACTTCTCCTTAAGGCTCGTACACTGGCAGTGATTGCCTGCTAGTTAGGGACAGCTAATAAAAAATTTCCATTTTTATGTCATGTTAGGTTGCAAAAAAAATCAAAAAGCAGAATATATTGTTAGAGCTAAAAGGACTTTTTTATTTTGTGTTGTTTTTGTGTTTATCCTGACCGAACATAACCTAAAAGAAGCCCACTTTCTCATTGTGTCAGGAATAAAGAAAATATGTCATTCTTGTCTACTAGACAAGTGGGGTCCAAAGTACATGTACATGCTGTATCCATTTGGTGAAGGGGCTTTACTGTAGTATATCCATTGGGGGTGTTTAACCCTCAAGTCTCAATCCTTGGAATTGAGCATGAAGTCTGTATTCTTACCTCACTTTAGTGGTCGATGTTGTTTAAATGGGTACAGTATATTAACTAACCAGGGAGGATGTTGAAGTTACTGGCCAGATATCTCTTTAGGCCTTGAAAACAACATCAACTAATTCATTTCCCAGGTTGAGAATGTTTACATTATTTCTACATCTGTCTACATTTTTTATGAAATCTTGTGATGTGTGAAATATGGTCATTTTACACATGACACAAACCCAAAAACTGTTGAACATGTCGCAAACATAAAAAGCAACCTTGGACGTCGTTTATGCATGGCTCATTATTGTGGCCAATGAAACACAAATTGGATAACTTTGTAAACGCTGTAGCCCTGCGTAAATCTCCTACGTTGATTTATACAAATTGGGAAATTTGTTGCAGCTGAGGTTAATTTGGAAAATTTTAAGGTAAAACTTTCTGTAACCCAAGAGTAGGCTAATCGAGACATACCACTATTCTTACGTCTGGAAAACTCGGTTCTAGCTGAAAAGTTTGATGTTTGTTTGGGAAACGATTCTGTTCTTTGTTGGCAAGATGAAAACTGGATTGCAAACCAGGCACACAGAGCCATTAGGAAATGAGGCTGGGAATTCAAATTGCAGAACAAGTATCCAATTTCGTGTAGATTAGTAATATGAACTTGCACCATTCGACGTTATGCCGTCCTGATCCAGTGTCACGTTTACCAGAGGTATTTTGTGTCCATGTACTCAAGCCTGATTAAGGTATTAGAAGTCCCTGGCGAACATAACTAATCAGCTTGTGCCAATAAGCGGCATGTAAACGTCGAAAGTAATACATGATTTGTCCAGAACACTTTACAAGATTACGGGGAAAGGATTGGACGACGGGAATGACAGCATGGGTTTACGTTGCTATGCACAACCGGTTGACTCCTGCTAATCTATGCTCTGATTGCTAGATTTTCGCTTAATTTAAACTGGGAAATCCGATCTGGATGTCCATCGTTTGAACGGTCCCATTGGGGCTTCCTGCTTTGAAGTTTGATAGAACGATTTTCCCTCTATGCTAATTCAACCGTGTGAAAACCATGCATGTATCATGAGGTTGACCATGGATGTTCAATGCCAGCAAACTTTGCTGTTTACTACATTAGATTGCATGCTGTTTAGTTGCAAACACTTTCCCATAGAGAAATAACAGTTTTACTGCCAATGTATCACCAGTGTGAAACCTGATTTGTCCACAAGGATTGCTTACAAACACTTTTCCAAAAAATTTCACCATCACCAATAATGAATTCTCATGATTTAACTCATGTGTCGTCACCTTTGTCCACACCACACCTTGTGTAAAATAAAAATACTCTTTATTGATGACGTGGAAATTTCATTGTCTTTCGTGAAATTCAGATCCACAAAATTTTTAAGTTTACCTTTATACGTGTAACATAACCCCCATTGTAAAGTATAATAATGATACGCGCATGAAAATATTTTTGAAAAAAAAACAATGTATACTGTATGTAAAAGATCAAAAGATTTTTAGCATGATTGCTTAGAATTGGAGATATTTTTTTTTAAATTTTAAAAATATTTTTTTTTAAATTTTAAAAATATTTCTTAGCTTTTAAACTTAAACCATGGCATAAATTTGCCATTTTCTTTAAATGTACTTCTAGTAGCTACATGTTTTCTTCATATCAGTATGGTTTCACTAGCTTTCACACTTGTCTGATTCTCCTTAATTGCAAATGGATATTACATGCTATGAATAATCACCATTAAGACTATTTAATGTTTTAAATATTTTAGCATAGAAAAACGACATAGAAATAACATAGAAATACTTACAAGTGTTGTGTTCCACAACCAAAAAATTGTACACTTCTGTGTTAATACTCTAAACCTTACAAGTTACAGGTAAAAATATTTAATCGAATTGTAAGAGCTACTGATAATTAACTTTTGATTAATATTCTTGGTGGAACACAATACTAGAGAACCACATTTGTCCTATTCATACATTTATAACTTAATCACTAATACGTGTACACGTTTGTAGCATAGGGCTCTGGAAGACATTCCAGAAACTTCCAGAAATTGGTAGACACCATGTCGTAAAGACGTTTTTGGCAACGTCGTCCTGGTCTCCCGGAAGACGTAGTTTTTTTTCTTCTTATCGTCCATTTTTCATCTCCAAGATTCCATTCGCAATTCCTTAATTAACTTTTTAATTTCTCCAAGGGGGTCTTTCCTCCCGCCTTATCCTTGGGCGTGCCCTATAGCATGGCTGGGTCCTCCATCGTTGATTTAACGACCGAAATCAGCGCTGGGTGGGGCCCATTTGGGATCCTAAATGGGAACGTTAGCTCGGCTCGGAACGAATCCATTGGATTTTTTTTGTCAAGAAAACTAGGATATCCCGCCTCATCCACCCACGCCTTTGATGTCTTCTGCATTCCCTTGGTCGCCATTTTGAACGCAACTCTCTAATTAAAGGGTTGGGCCCGTGAATAATTTAGTCCTTTCAATGAAAAGGTTCTTGTCTCCAATCGGCCGTGCTTTGAACTTCTGCCAGCATTTTGTAGCTTTTGCAAGTGCAATTTTATGGCGAAGCGAAAACTTGTTGAAACTTGAGTTTGAAGGAAGGCCGCCATCTTGAATTTTCAGGTTTGGGGAATATCAGTATCATGTCATCTTGGAAGGTGCCATGGGATGAGGCATAATGAGGGAATCCAACCAAATGCTCAGTCATGATTGCTATTTTTTACTTGCAAAAATGTGCTTTTAATATTAACTTAATGCCTCGAATAAACAGCGTTATCCAATTCAAGATGGCGGCTTTAGAACTGAAGGCTCCAGCCGGCTTGTTGTTCAGTTGCTTTTATTATTAAAGGCCTTTATGAAAAGGATCTTGTCTCCTGCAAGTGTAATTTCATGGAGATGCGAAAACTTGTTGCAACTTTGAGTTGAAAGAGCAGGCCGCCATCTTGAATTTTCAGGCTTTGGGGACTTTTCAAGTATCCTGTCATCATCATGTGGGGGAGATGCCAAATGATGATGTACTCGTATGATGATATGATGAGGAAATAAACGAAATGCTATGTCATCATTGGGTATTTTATTGCAAAAAATTTGCTTTTGATTTGAATATGAACAGCGAAATCCAATTCAAGATGGCGGCTTTAGGACTCGCAAGTAGGCTGCGAATCTGCATCTGATGCTCAAGCGGCTTGTTATTCAGTGGCTTTTATTGCAGCTAATTATAATAACCCCCTAGGGGCATCAAATTGCTATTTCAGTCGAGGCGCTTGATGCAGCTTTAATATGGCAAAATCGGTTTTCTGCAAATCATATTTGATGGCTTGGCGGAGGGAGTAATAAACCCGATTACATTCTTCTGGTTGGATTGAAAATGGAATATAAAACTACTGGGCAGGCACTTCATCAGACATCAGCCCCATCGAAATAATGCAATGGAATACAAGATGGCGGCCGAGAGGGGAACTTCCCCCCTAATACCGTTTGAACGATAAGCTTCGATGAGTTAAAATTATCTGGGACTCTCAGGCAACCTCCAGTGTTTTATGACCATGGTTTATGTATTTCCGATTTCTTCGATATATTTAATGCAAGAGCTTGTAGCTCCGGTATTTCCATAGTTCAGTTGCTGACCCGAGTTCTGAATTATTGGTCAATAACACTGGCTGCAGGGTTTACGAGTTCTATAATGCATGAGAATAGTAAAATTATTGGTCCAGTTTGCCTGAAACAGCATGATGAATTTGTCTGCGTTGGTTTCCGAAATTGTGGCAGGTTGTGTGCTGATGACAAATCCTTCTGGAATCAGTGACTGATAACGTCATTCTTGTCCTGAACGTAATGTACATTGTATGTTTGAGAAGTTTGTGATAAGCAATGATTTGGCAATGGAAAATCACTTTAAATGTAAATACATTGAAATAAAATGTGTTAAAAACCACGTGCTAAAGTTATTTAGATTTTAGTTATTCTTTAAAACGTCATTAGTTATTCGCATTTTATTTAACGTAATTCTTGTCCTGAACGTAGTTTCGAGAAGTTTGTGCTAAGCAATGATTTGACAATATAAAATCAGGGACCTTTTTAAATAACTTTAGCATGTGGTTTTTAGCACATAACCCTGAATTTATTTAATGGCTTGCCAAGTACTTTAGTGACCTCTGTTGAAATCGATGACTTTTCAAGGACTTTAACGGATTTTCAGTCGATGACGTAAGAACGATAATGACTTTAATGATTTGCATACACCCAGTGAATGCCATGAGGATCACAACTTCGGGAAATAATAACGAAACAATTACGTGAGACAGCCAATACGACAACAAAATGGCGTCTGGTGATATATAACTCGTATGACAGCACCTTATACGATTGGTTCACTAGTCACCACAACAAAATGTTGTCTGGAGATTTTATAACTCGTATATGATCCCAGCACCATATACGAGTGGTTCACCAGTCACCACAACAAAATGGCGCCTGGACATGCATTCTTGCAGTACTTTGACAACGGGTGTCCTGTTTGAAGAACTCAATGCATTCTAGACGAATTTTCCCTCAACAAAATGGCGTCGAAAACTGATTTGAAAAGGGAATAAGATGATCCAGTTGATTGATATCAGCCCCATTTTTGTAACGTTTTTGTTGAAATCGAGGTTCGAGGTTGTCTCTGCCATTCTGTGGCGCCTTCATACTGCTGACATTGTTGATGAACGCCAACCCAGGCGCCATGTCGCAGTTTTCCTTTGCACTCGAGCCTGGTTTTATGAAGCTAAAATACCGCCATTCTTCCCACTGCCCTACAAGCCTAGTTCGGTTTTGCCCTTAATTTCAAAGCAATTAGTGCGGCGTAATGTGGCGCCTGGAATGCGGCTATGTTGCTGCATTTCAATGGCGAATTTCGCTTTGGAATGACGATGGATGGAATGGTTAAATGGCGCGAGCGGAAGTATGCCGGTCGGAAATCACGTGATAACGGCGACACGCGGAAGTGTGCTTTAATTGGCCGTGGAAAGCTGATAAGAATAAATTTTGAGGCACTGGTGAAATAGTCGAAATTCTGCAAACTTGAATTCTGGAGATGAATTTCAAAGCCTTGTTCTGGTAGTGTAGCACCACTTGTTGGAAGTTGCAAGATAACTGGACGTCGGGAAAACCTGGAAATGTCAGGGAAATTCATATGTCTGAAAATTTGTTGTGGCACGGCTTTTGTGATTGGTATAAGTAGCTCAGAACCGCTGTACTTGCGATCTACATTTTCTAAAAAATTCACCTACTGCGTTTTCATTATCATTAACATTCCTAATATTTCTTAAGAACATTCCCCTAAAAATGCATTATTTTTGTTATTATTTTGGAAGGACTAATTTTGCCTGTGGTGTTCCCAAATGATAAATATCGTAGTTGGCTACGTGTTTTTTTTCTCCAAAAAATATTCCCTACAGCATTTCCGTCATTATGAATGATTTTTAAAATTTCGAAAGACGAATTCCACACAAATTCAGTGTTTATAAACCACCGGTGTTTGCATCGTCATTAGTACTTAATAACAATAACACATTAATTAAAAATTAAAAATTCACAGAGCAAAGTCCTTAATGAGCTTGTATGCACTGATCATCAACAAGGAACATGAAACAATATTTACACAATATAAACAAATAATCAGCAATTTCACTAAGAAGAATATCAAATAGTAGCATTGCCAAGCTGATACACTTTATCCTACTGGTATATTTCTTGAAATTTTTGAAAAACTTCGCCATTGGCATTCCCTTAACTGTTACCGGTAATATTATTTGCTGTTACAAAATTGTGGGCTAATTCCATATAGTGTTTCTTGAAACAGTCTGGAAATTGAAATTTTCCGGAAAGTGCCTGGAAAACCAGGAAAGTCAGGGAAATTTGAATGAAAATTTGACCAGTCATCCTGTAATTGTTAACAATTGAAGTTTGTTACATTTGCGACTTCATGTTTGGTTATTCGAAAGCAGTTTGTTTCTTGTTTATATCAAACTGAGACTGGGTCGTGTCCTCCAAATGTTTCCAATGCTTGGCCCTCTTCCAAACCCTTGATTTGATAAATCAGCGGCCTCTGAATGGAGAAGGAGCAACTTGTACCTGCCAGAAATGACAGCTCAATTAGGGTCACGGAGTCAATTCGATTACGATGCAAGATTCACAATGAGCAAGTAATGAATGCAGAGTGGCATTGCACTTTATGTAATGTTGTCACTTTTCTTCTGAATGGATTCTTTTTGTATGGGTTCACTATGTTTGCATTAGCAATGATTGCAGTTTAAAGTTCTGTAATTACTGTCAATATTTCCATATTGCTAAACAGCTTCCCACATACTTCAACACAGTAAGAATTCATCAATGAAGCCATTCTGTTAGCATCCTTGCTTGCTCAGCCATCTCTTCCCCAACCAACAGCGCCACCTGGTATCAAACTGCAGAACCACTCGCAATTTGATCTTGGCAACCACTCCAGTTCTGTTACATAACAGCCATGTTGACATAGCAGCAGCACTGATGCGAATCCAAGCAGAGCAAAATAGAAGCTGTGCCCTAGTGAAGACTTCGAAGGCTTTCTGTTCACTGGACATGCATGACCAGACCCGGATTTGCAGTAGTTTTCTTTGTTTTTCTTAACATAACGTTTTGCATAAGCTTTTTCTACAGTACAGCTGAGGTCTTCTGGCTATACTATGGTATATTCCCTGCTGCGCCATATATAGCTGTGGGCACAACCAGAATGTGGGCTTTTCCTGATGACTCGTAGGTTGGCAGTGATTGCCTGTGGTTGGGGCAGGCAAAATAAATCACCTACATTTTTAGGTTAGGTTATTTTTGGATAAACACAAAAAATGCGTAATTTCGACTTACCAGTATGTGGGCGTATTCCTCATCAGCAAAATTAGAAATGCAGTATTTCGAGAAACCTGGAAAAAAAACTGGAATTTGTTTTTGCATCGCATGCTGACATCGCAAGTATGCGTATGATTGATACGAGCAGATGGAGGGAACGCTATCTGAGAATCCTTGTACACATAATATTTAATAGGAACATAAAGACTGTAAAACGACCGTAGCTAAGTCCATAAAGAGCAGGCAATTTGGGTATCAAATAAACGTTTGAATTCGCTGCCATGACTACAGCAATCTTCGATTTGCTCTTGTCGTGTCAGAGTGGATCTTTCTGCACTTTTTTCATCGGTAGAAATTTGGTATGTAGGATAAACACAGCTTTGTGTGGGGGAAGATTGTGTTGGATCAGTCCAGAGCTTCCAAAGAAAATAACAGTGAACTTTTACTGAGGTTTTGCTGAAAATGTTTTATGCCAAGTTGTTGAATCCTAGTTATATTGTCCACATTTTGACACTTTTTGATTACGATTTGTCTGCCCCATGCTTTGTAATCGTGGCTTGGGTGACTCTCTTTTCAACCTCTTTATTTGGCGTCTGTCGTTTCGACCTTTTGTAAATCATTTTTAAAATACTTGGCTAAGTCCTGCAGTGCTGAAATTTGGTAGCTGGTTCAATTCGTGGATTGGGTTCTTGTATTGAAATTGCGTACATTAATGTAATTCCCTTCACGAGTTTATTGACAATTTCAAAAGTGGAAAAAATACATTCTATACTGTAGCCTAGCCCCGATTTCGAAACGTACGTGTGTCTGGTAAAAATGCATTCGGAAACGCGTGATTGAAAAGCAGATTATGCCCTGAAAAAGTATAATTATTCGAAAAGTACGTTGGTTTGGTCTCGTATTCGGATCATAACGTGCGTCTGTTACTACATTTGTTTTTACTTGGTGCAAGCTATACAGGGTTCCCCCTTGACCTAGCAAACCTGGAAAATTGAAACGGCCGGAAAAAAGTCAGGGAAAATTGAATTACTTTGAAAACGTTAGGTAAATTCAACAAGTCAATAATTCATTTGACACAGATAATTATAGGTTAACACAGAAATCACAAATGCGGAAGAAATTCATGATTAAATTATTTAATCAACAGAAACATATCCAAATTTGCTGTTTTCTCATGACAATTTATGTTCTACGTGTACAATATCTCCTGTTTACACAAAACAGATACATAAAAAATTGGCATATGTCCTATTTTGACGTTTTCAGTGGTCAGGGTGGTCAGGGAAATTTGTTTTAAAACCTGGAAAAGACAGGGAGTTGAAAATGTCATTTGTGTGGGAATCCCGCATTAGCCTTTTCCTCAGTTTTGCATCCTTGTTTGTTTTATCCATGTTGTTTTTTCTGACTATCTTGTGAGACTTTTTGGGCCATATTTAGCCTTTCATTCATTACGCCCTAAAGCTCCACCGACATCCAACCTTTGTTTTGACCCGGCCTTTTAGAATAGTTCTTAGTCATGGTATCTCGTAACAAGCAAGATCTACCATTGCACCGGCAGGTTTTGCCCGCATATTGAAGCTTGGATTTTAGTTGATCAATTTCCCACTTTCCAACATGACTTCCGGAATGCCAGATCTTAGCGTCAATAACTAACTACCAACTCAAAAAATATTGCACAATATCTCACGCTTTTCTTATGGGCCACAGGTACACGTAGTCCCTTCCTAGAGGACCGTTATTGCTAGGCCTAGGCCGCATTTTTATGCTGATTTTGCAGCGTGGAAAACGCTGATGCAAGCTTTCAATAAAAATGCAAATTGCGACATCGCACTTGGTGAGGAGAAGGCCCTGTAGCGCGCCATGGAGGAGCACTCGAAGAACAAGAGTTGGTGAAACAAGGGCGCTTCCGCTGCTGGCTCATAAATATGGTAAGGAGCGCCAGCATGCGACGTGATCGGATTGCACAACTGCTTTGATTCGGGACTTAGCCATGAGATTAAATACAAATCCGGCTGGATATGGGCGGGAAATCGGCCGCTTCCGGTTATCCCCGGCCTTGGTTGCACCTCAAGTAGACGCCTGCGGTGCTGCCACCTTGCGGGTGGGCGAGCCCTCCATGGTGGCAAAACTGTTTGAAAACTGAAAAAATCTAACTGTTGTTAGTAATGTAATTATTGCGCGATGCTCTGGAATGTTCTTTCAAACCTATTGAAACTCCAGTTGATCAGTGGTTTTGTTTACCGTGCAACCAGGTGATGTGGTATCAGAATGATAAATAAAGGACTTGGATCTAACGCCCTACAGCTGACAGGAGGGTACACAGTTGAAGTTGAATAACTTCACATGCATACATGAATATACTGTGGACATTGACATGCATAATATAATTTGCATATTACATTCCTGACCATGCAATATGGCTTTCGTTTGTCAATACCCAACAGGTGAATATATCCATTGGTGGCCCTAAACATTTGACTTCCACAGAAAGGCGCTGTGGAATTCATGTACCATCCTCGTCATTTTTGCATTGCATATCTATTGCATACTTCGGATGATGTCCTGGACCACCGTATACACTATGCGAAAATGGGCTTCTATTTGTGATCTGGACAGATAAATAAAGAACTTGCATCTTTTGCCTATACTGTAGGTTAGAATGGGCACCAAAACGCTAAAACAGCGAAAATATACAGTGTGTTTCAAAAATGAAATAGGTGTATGTACTCATGAAAACAAACGCAAATGTCCCTAATAACCTAGGTCTGAAAACGGCCCTGAGATTGCAGGGGCCCATTACCCTAAATCTTCACACATGTATTAACATACTGTATAACTGCCAATGGTCAGGGTTTATCCAAATGGAACAGGTGATAGTACTAACGAAATCCAACACAATTGTTCCGAATAACCAAGATACAGAAATGATCCATTTCTTATATACAGGTCTTGGTTGCTCATGCATGTGTGGCATCATGCACGGAAATGGTTGTTTTTGGACCTAAGTTAAGACATTTTTTTTCGTGAGAACTTCCCCCACTTCATTTGTGACCATGCCTTTTGAAATACCCTGTACAAATGAACAGTATGAAGCAGGGCATAGACCGAAGTATTTCATTGAAGGATCATAAGAGACCACTTTTAAGGACGTATGGCATGCATAAAAGACTGAATACTGTATTTTAGTGACACAGCCATTGCCCGGATTTTTAAAATCTTTTATAACCCGGAAATGTTTCTACTCCAATTTACTTACTCATACATGTATGTGGCCAGCATTTTAGTTGAAGGATATGTGCTTTCAAAATCCATGATGCTTTTATGCTGCATGATAACGCGCGTTATTCTAAATTTCATTTACATGTTCATGCATTATGGTTGAGAATAGTGGTGGAAAAACCACCCAATCTTGCTTTGTTTGGTCTTTATCTAGTTTTTGATCCGCTTTCAGACATTTGCCAAACAGTGTGCTGTGAGACAGGATTTTTTGCAAAAACTACATTTAGTGTACCTTCCTTAGCAGTTGTTGTTTAGCCACAAATCACAAATATTATGGCACGGAGCAACCTGCGAGCATCGATTTCCGGAATAGTTTCGGTCTGCGAGGAAATGAGCTTTTATTTAAAATATTCATGGTGGTCTGAAAGGGTTCGCTACACAATTTTTTTTTCGATATAAAACACCCGGCTGTGGATTTGCAATACAGCCTTCTTGTAGTGCACTTTTCTGGCCCCTGTTGACCTGTTTTGCATTACTTTGAAAGTTTGGAATGTTTCGCAGACGTTTAAAAAAGTGAAAACCGAAATGGAAACCTATCTTCGCATCGGTATCGATTTGAGCTAGATTTGAACCGTTTTGGAGTTTTATTTGAAAATGAAGGGAAATAAAAAAAAATATTCCGTAAATTCCTCTCTGGAACAATTTGTTTTATAACTGGTGCAGTTTTTTTTAATCAAACAGACTTCTGTACTTCTGGGGACCATTATGTTGGGAGTGTGCAACGTTACAGTACTTTACGAATACGAATTACGATGTATGAATTCTTATTTCCTAAAATTTAAAATTTTCATGAAATCCTTCAACCATTCCAAGCTCTAGACGAGCATGACTGGAAATCCTGGAAGTATACTGAACTTTTTTTTCGATAATGGAAATATATTGGAACGTTTTCTTGATACTGGAAATTTACAATCCATTATTTCCGGTTGAGTTTTTCAAAAAATTTCACCCATGGCGTTTTCTTATTTTCACTATTATTAATTTCCTAAAGACACGAGCTAAAATCCAACATTTGCGACAGTTTTTTTCTGAAATATGTTTGAAAAACGTGTTTTTTTAAAACAAAAATGAATATTATGTACTAGAAAAATGATATTATGGTTCAATGGACACCCTGGCATGTCTCACGTTTGCTTTTCATAAGCTTGGTTGGGCAGTCCTACGAGTTCAACACCAAATAAACTGGATTTTCGAAAAAAAAATACATCCTATGAAAATAGCAATGAAGCTCTAACTAAACAATCATGGCGACTGAGAAAACAGTTGACGAATCAAATGGGAAGTTTTCCAGCCGCCCAGTGAAAACTCTGTTAATTAGCGATGATAAGATTCAGCAGAGTGAAAAATCGCTGGGCAATTTATAAACGGGAAGGACAATCGCCAATGGCCAGTTTTAAGGGCTTTTGGACCAAACCGAGCGTAACGCGCCGCTTTAATTGGGAATGATATAGTTGGCCAATTGGTTGCACAGGAATGAGAAATGTTGGCCATTAGTCTGCGAAAACAGGCGCTTAAAACTATCGGGAATTTATGATGGCATCGAGTTGATCAAATTCGCAGCCGCAAATTAAGCCCGACTGGGAAATGTAGAACAAAGTGCTAGTAGTTGTTTTTCCAATGCGACTTAAGCTACGTTGCAGACTAGCGCCGTTTTCATGCTAACGTAGCACGCTACAGTGCTGCCACCTATCGCGCTGTTCTACATATTATCCTTAAGGCGAATGTTCCGTTAGCCACGTGACCATGACCAGGTAAACTAGGTGTGCAAAAAAATTATTTGGATCTTCCTAATTTAGCATATTACTAAAATCACTCATTTTCCTTGTCATCATGCAAAATGGGTGGTCATCTAATTCACTCTTACGAATTTCAATTAATAGTTTACTCAGGTATTTTTTCATAATAAAATAAAAACATCACTGAATACCAGGTACGAGTGGAATGCGGAATTGAGAGTTGCCCTTAGCACCTACTGTTCATCTGTTATTTAGGTATATTGTTATTTTAATATTTTCAAAAACTGGGTAAATAATAACATTGCATAAATGCATGTATCAGTGAAGTAGATTACGACCCATTCTGCATGGTGGCAAGGAAACGTAGTGGCTATAACAAGTTTTTGAATTATGCAGATCCAAATAAGTTTTAACACAGTATGGGGGGGGGGGGTCAGGGAGCACAACCTTAAGGTTTTTAAACGTAAGCGAAGATGTGACGTTGTTTAATGGAAACACTTGTTTCAGACCCGCGTTTTGTAATTAGCACGGTGTTGCACCAACAAAGTATTTGTCAGGTTAAGAGTCGACATTTAGCTCTGCCCTCTCGCGGACGTTTTAAAGCTCATCAGGAATGCTTTTAATACGCCATCTTTAATTTCTAATGAAAATCATGATTACACACCTAGTGAATCCAAATTTTGAATTTTGCGTCTAAATTTGTGCATTTTATAGAAGCTACAGGTACTATAAAGTCATTTTCTATACAAGTTATTAAATCGTGATGAATTTACAACGTGAAACACGCAATAATCACACTTACATGTAATAATGACTTTTATTTCAAAATATGAACTATCATAGCCAACGTTTTGTGGAACTAATGTATATTCTTATGCAGCGGTAGACAAGCAGTGAACTCCCCGATAGAGGGCAGTATAAAAAGCCCACTCTTAACGTGCCACTTACGCTAGCCTAAATTCAGGTTGGATTGGACTCGTACCATTCCATGACGTTTTCAACCATTCGTTTAGAACATGTGTTGGGACAGATAGTATGGCATATACCGGTACATGTAAAGGTAATAAGTAGTGGTATGCATGCTTGGTGTTAAACCTAGCTAACATAGGGCGCCCTAAACAATATTTGCTCTTGTTCTTTAATTTGCTACTACTGGTTTTCTTTACATGTACTGGTTATGGTGTGACCCTAGTCCATAAAACAGATGAAAAAGCTGGTTGCAAAGTCGTTGCTGGGAAACTGATTGCAAAGTGATTTTAATCCACACGTTTGTGTTGGCTCAAGCTGATTTTGAAATTAAAGTTTCATGCTCTTCAGACCATGCAGCCAACATTTTTTAGTCTGCATTTTTTGCAAATGTTCTTCAGCGAATTTGACGGTTCTGCGTATGCCACGACAGAAGACGTCAAGCTCAAGACAGTGATTAAAGGAACGGGATTCGAAGCAGATCCAACCAATGGGATTTCCTGCCCATCCAGCCAGCTTTTCCAATGACTCGGTGAGCCCGGGGCCAACATTAGCGACGCATTAGGCAACAACAAATTCGCTTTATCAAAATCAGCGGATCGGATCCGAAAGCGGTGGAAAAAGTTCAAAATAAACATATTTACACCCGGTGGCGGGGGAGGATGTGACGCATGCGCGGGGCGGAAGGAGGACTTCGGGATATTGATTTTGGTCGTCGAACAATCACAACGTGTAGGCTCGAATTTAAATCAACGTTTGGCACGTAAGAGGATTTTTAAAAATGCACTTTGGCACAAATGGAAACGCAGATGCTCAATGGAAAACCCGAGTTGTTCCTATCGCTACGCTACTGTGGCGCTGTTGTCTTCCCACAGTGCACCTGGCCTCGTGTTGTCAACGGGGAGGGGGGGTCTGAAAGTTTGATTTTGGTTACGTTTTAGTACCGTATTTCACCGAATGTAAGATGCCTTCAATGGTGAGGCGAACCATATTTGAGTACCACCAGTATGGAAAAAAGCGCTTAAAGCACTTGATTGTTGGTTTTTTTGAAAATGTGATATTGTGATCATTTCTGCATTGCATACATGTATACAGTATGTTAACGTCAATAATGTCCCGATGTCAACTGTAACTCTGTTTTCAAGTTATTTTCAATGGGGCATCGTGGTGTCATGATTTTGTCACCATTTTTGTGTGCAATTAATAATCAAAATAAACGAAATACAATAATATAACTTCGTTCCTTACCTTAGCAGATGCAACCAAACCATCTTGAGCCTTTTCTGCATGAAGACAAAACGCGTGCAGAAAAGTTGATGACATTCATAATCATTGACTAAATTAACAATCATCGAATTGAGCGAACGTGTTATGAGGATATGATCAGAAAAGAAGAATTTCAGCCTATAAAAGTCATGACTAAGCCCATAAAAGTAATAAATAATGCTATGACCATTGGCCAAATAAATAATCTCTCAATAGAGTTGAACGTTTTATGAAAGTTAGACCAGAATGGAAGAATTCCGGCCCCTTAAGTGATAATCAAGCGAATTATAAGAAAAACACCATTGGCGTAATTTTTTGAAAAACATGTTCATAAACGATGAATTTTAACCCGGTGTTTTGCCAAACAGCAATGATGGCGGCATCTTTTGCCAACCCCATCCTCCCTCACATCAATATTACTATATCTAATAAACTAGGTATTATTATTATTATTTATCAGCTTTGAACTGTCGCCCACAGTCACGTTCGTCATAAGTCATTCATGTCATGTCAGCTGTAGCTATCCCTAACCGCAGGCAATCACTGCAAGCCTACCAGCGGTTAGCAGAAGCCAACTATTTACTGTCCCTTCTCCAAATGTGTGCAATGCATCTAAAATGTGCCAATTTGGAGCATGAACTATACTAAAGTACAGCCACAAAAGCTTGTTAACTCGCCTCGCAACTTCTCTAATATGTGTTTGTTTCTCTTTTCCCTTAGGTAAGAAAATGGTTCGCAAGGCAGAAAACAAGGACGCACCTCGTGGAACGATGGGCGACGGAACGCTCGGTGTTGTCGTTTTCTCCTTCCGGTTTTGTACGGCGAGCTATTTTTTTCATTTCAACTCTTATCGACTCTCGCATCCAGCTAATTGACGAAAGACGCTTTGCCCGACGATAATAAGGCCCGAGCTGTGGGTTGTTGTTCATTTTTTGTTCAGTTTTTTTTGGTTATTTTCGAGTTTTGGTATCGCCGAAATCGACTGGATTCTCACGTCGTCGACGAGCCTTGTTATATTCTTTGTTATGCCCGTTGTTACACCTCCCCCCCGAACTGCGAATTCGAAGCCACCCTTCGCAGTTTTGCTAATTGGTTCGCGCTAGGCGGCGCTGCGGTCGACGGCAAGTTCGCGAAATCGCGGAATTCCTAAAGAGCACGAAAAGTCGACGGATTTTTGGAGGGTTGTGCGGTCACGCCTTGCCCTTTGCCCCTCGTCTGTCTGTCCACTCGATTTTTCCGGACTTTTAGAATGCCGTTTTGGAACAATGCTGTTCTAAAGTCGCATCACTGTGTCCCTGCTTTCCTCGAGACAACTCAAAATCAAGCTGGCATTGACCACTTTTGTTTTGTCAAGTTTAATAAATTCACCAAAATTGTTACAGTTAGAACCGAAATTCAAGGTCTGAATTGAGGCTGATATCAGCATCATGAGGAATAGTAAAATTGGTTATCCTTTAAAATTTGTGGTTTTTAACTAAATAGGATCAAAATATATGAACTATCTTAAATCGTCCAGATGGTCCAGGCACGTGTTTTATGGATGGCCCCTTAGCAGTAAATTTGCAAAAAAAAAACTGTTCAGACGGTCGGTGAAATTTGTTATCGTCACCAGATGAAATCTTGAGAAAATTATAAATTGCTGGGTGGAAGTAATTTGACTAAATTTAAGTAGTTGTTCAATAGTTGCGAAAAAAAATCAGTTTATTTACTAAAATAAATGATACCAAAACGATAGTTAAATTTGATTTTGGACTTGTTTTAAAGTTGGTAAATAATTGACTTGAAAATAAAAGTTTTACTAAGATAATAGCTGCGAATAGGGAATGTATATTAAAATTTGTACGTTGTCCACTGGGTTTTGGGCCACCTTAGATTATTCATAAATAATGACACGATAGGGGCAGTTGCATTTTTACATTTTTTACGTATGCTGTTCCATAGAAATGAACAAACAGCATAATTTTGAGAAAATTTCTTCGAAGAAAACCGACTCCTGGTGAGTTGCATTACCTACCTCCTGCGTGGGAGACAGACAGGGTGCCCCATAAATTTACCCAGCAAAAATACTATTGGGACAAATTCAAAATTTCTATCCAAATCCGTCCAAAAGTTCTTGCCAATTTCTGACCATAAAAATTGTCCACCGGCCCGCCGCGATGGTCCGGTAAACTATCGGAACCACCCCCGTCACATCGCTTTTAGCACAGTGCTATTGCCAGTACTAATGTTACGGCGTATTTCCGGTTGCGATGTGTAGGAGTTTTGCAGCCGTTCGTATAGTGCCGTAAGTTTGCCGTATTCGAATATTAGTATCGTGCTCCCACGTGACAGGTCGCCATCGGAATTTTCCTACCATTTCGAGTTATTAGTTGAATAATTGGCGGCGAGGTACATGTAGCTGAGCAGGAAATTGTGCAGCGTTTTGCTTTCTTTGCTAGTAGCTTCCATGACAGTGGAAAAGGGAGAAAAAAACCTAATTGCTGCTTGTGATCGATCTTGTCGTTGCTAGTGACGATTTTTGGACTTTTCTTACCGAAGGATCAGTTCCAGATCAGACAGGAGGCGATTTCGTGGCCTGTTCGCAGATTCCACTTGCATCGTCTTAGGATCTTCAGCCGTTTGTCGTCGATTGCAGTAGTATAATTTCTTTGTGAAAATTCGGTGTTTCAATTGTCGGTGAATGGGTGCTTGATATGGCTTGGTTCTGTGACAATGTCGGTGTGACAGGAGGCAGCGATGCTGACAAAAATCAATGCGTTCCGATCACACTCTAGGTGTTGAAATCGATTGGCTTGCAATAATTGGAGCGTTGTTGTCGAGAAGAATCTTCTCTGGACTCTAGACCCTGCTTGGCCTCGAAATTCCTATTTGTGATGGAGCACTAGTCTCCATTCAAGAAACTTTTGGATTTGTAAATAATGTTAAATCGCCGCCTAATCACCACCTAAACACTTCCAGAACACATGAACACATCCTGAACACTTAGAGAACACATCCTGAACGTCATCTAAGCACTTCCCGAACACCATCTAAACACTTCCCGAACACCATCTAAGCACTTTCCAAATGCTATTAATACCTCAGAAACAGTCTGAATGCCTCCGAAAGCTTCCCTGCCTCCAAATCGCCTCCTGAATGTCCCGCTGCTGTATATTATGTTCGTCATGTTGTGTGCTGATTACCCCCACCCCGCCCTCTATCCGAAATATGAGTGCCATACCCTCCGAAATTTGTCAGGCTGAGCCCGATTTTGTTTCCCCCAAGTAACTCTTTTGTCTCATGACGTGTGGGTGTCCACGTGCTCGTTGATTATGCTTAACTTATCGCCTGTGTCCTCTACTTAAAAAAACAAAAAATACCTCAGTGAACGCGGCCCCCTTCGCCCGCTTCATTCGTGAACGACCCAAGCTAATACATACTGTTGTGTTGCTATGCACACATCTGTAAATCAAAAAAAAATAATGATGTAAAAAGTGTACAATGGTATTGCCTATGTAATATTTTGTTTTAATTTATGACTGAAATTAAACGCTGAAGAGTTTATGAAATGAAAGTTTGGCTTCAGTGCAATGACCACGCAGATGAACCGATTTACTACTTGTCCACTGCTGCAGAAGAAATAGTTCCCCTAAAACTCAACAAGGATTCTTCATACTAGTCAAGTCTTTAAGTGCTGTGACTTTTAAGTGATGAATCCACCAGAATTTAATAAACTTGCTTAGGAAATGATTCGTGTTACAGTTGCCATTAAATTGTACTATTAAAAGGTACATGTTGCACATGTAAGCACATTAATGCATTCCAATTGCAAATAAGTGACGTGGTTGGTGACATCTACCATATGGTTTGCACAATGATCAAGAGATGACAAACAAATCTATAACAAATTTTTAAAACAAAGTAATCTAAATTTGGTATTTTCTTGTGAAAATTTGTATTCTATCTGCTGTTTGCATAATGATCAAGAGATGGCAAACAAATCTTTAACAGAAATTTAAAAAAAAACTAATCTAAATTTGATGTTTTCTTTTGAAAATGTTTATATAAAAAGCAACTAACCTAAATTTGATTAGATATAGCATTCCTTACACATTGCCATGAGGGTGTCAGACAAATTTGTTCTAAAATCGGGAAAAGTCAGGGAAGTTGATAATGTTATCTCTGGGAGGAGTGAGGACTGGGGTTGGTGAAATGGTTGATGGCATCATTGTTGTGATGACAATGTTTGAACGTCCCCTAGGCTATAGTTTAGCGGTTTTCACCACTCCTAACATTGTACATATTATTTTTGCGAATTTCATTTTGTTTTATTGATCATTTTGTATGCTTATAAAGCAAAAGCGGTATAACTATAAATACCGCTGGTGATGCAGTGTGGTGATGCGTGGCCCCTCCACCGCTCGTGCTGTATCCCTCCGCCAGTGTTCCAAAGCGGTAAAAATTTGGTCATTATTCACCCTTCTCGCGCTTCGCGAGCGTTCAGTAATGAAATTAGGCACAGAATTCGCCGTCAAATCTTCGCAGGCCGGCCGCGAAATTAATATTGCACGGGACGACAATAAAACGCTTTCGGGGGCCGCAAATTCATCGAGCCGGTGTTTGTTTTCATGCTGCGCGCAGGAATCCCGCGGAGTTAAGTAAGTGTTAGCAACTAACGTCTTGTTTAAGAAAACAGCCGCGGGGAGGCGAGCGGAGAAAAAGCGTCTAAGAACGAAATCGTATTGAATTCCCACAAACAGAACGCCTCTCTTATTAGGATTAACGCCATTCGAACCATAATTTCGAACGTCTTCCCTGCGCACTATTTTGCGTGATGAAATTTGAACGACAGCTTTACGGAGTCCCCCTAGGTCCGCACGCGGTGTCACGTTGGCAGAAGAAACGCAGAGAAGTCTGGTACTGTACATGGCCCCAACAGGGCTCCGTAGCTATCAGAAACTCCAGAACTTCAGTATTCGTTGACCTGTTTTGAAGAATCTTTTGCAAACTTGTACAGACCAGTGTTGGGCTCATGTTTATAACATACAGTGTAAGTGCGTGTTCATCATTTATATCTCTTGGAGGTCGACCAAACTCGTCGTAATTTGCCAGCGTTTTGCAGTTGCTTTCAGCCATGGGGTTTTCAAGATGACGTCAAGAGCCATTTCTAGGTATTTTTTCTTCATTAATTATGTACTGTTTTCTGCATTCTTTGTTACATGGACACGATATGTTCAGCTAGGTGCACGTATCGCCTGCGTTACTGCGTATGATTACAGTATGTCTAGAGATTTGCCAAACTGCTCGCACGAACACTTATGAAATTGCACCACATTGCTGTTCCCATGGTTTTTAAGGTCAGTTCTGGAATGAGCTCCGGCTGGCAAATAACCGTTGCGAGGCTGCGGAAATTGTGAAAAATGTATCTCCCATCAGCCGGATAGATGCCGTTCGAGTGCTCGACTCAAATATACAGCTCTATCCCCTCTCAAAGAAACCAATATGAAGGCTGGTAAATTGTCCGAATCGACTAGGCTGATGAGAAACTGATTACTTCATGAAAGCGGACTTAAGTTGTACGTTCTCCTAAAACGGACGTATTTCAACGCCATATGTAGTCGCCTACTTTCATTTAAGCCGCTTTTGCCGTTTATTTTATGAGAAGAGAACCCGCTGCGTGGGATTTCGATGTCTTAATTCGAAATGAAAAGCACCGCTTCCCGCAGCGCCATCTGTGGACATGCTCTGCGGTGGATGAAAAAAATCTCATTTGCTTCATTAGGACTTTCTAGGAAACTATTATTGTGCATTTTTTATCTCGAAAATGCCCATTATAAAAGATTATTAACTGTTTCAAAGGATAGACATTGGTCTATTGAGGCTCGACTACTGAGGAAATTCCGAACTAAAATCCAGTTTTACAATCTGGATAATGGCAAAACCGCGATGACGTGTTACTGTGTTTTCCCACTCGGCAATGGAAAACAGATTACCACGTTTTTTAATTATTGCGTTTTTTCTTTGGTATGCCTTAGTATTACATTTCAGGAAATCTCCAATTACTGTATTTTGCTTAGAGAATAACGCGATTTTTGACCAAGGACTACTAAGCTTAATATCACTGAGGGTTACGAAAATGGTATTGTCATGTGCCAAGTTAGCTTCTGCGAGATTTCATCTCGCATTTCTTCAAACATGCTTTTTTAGCTAAACTTATTTCGCTCGATACGTTTTTTCTCAAACAGCCCGGTTATAACTTAGACCATGACTGTTTGTGGTTTTGTGAGCTATTACACAAACCTTAGTTTATTTTCATGATAATACTTTTTTTGATAAACTTCGTTATTGTGCCTTCTCCAAGTGTGCACATGCAGAACATGTAATATTTGTTTCAAATCTACCTGTCCAGTATGCAAGAATGACACCTGTCCCAGCAGTCGGAATTTATCCTTCCACTAGCCTATTTTTTTTTGTAACCGAGGTAACTCGTGCACTTTAACGTGCTTCACCTACATTAACTGGATTTAAAGAAGACTTGATTTGAGAATCTGCATGGGGCATTTTATTCAAGACTCTTGCGTAGTACATGTTGCAAATACACTTAAACTCCTTAAACAGGGGTGTTTCTTAAACATGCTTGAACTTTACGAGTGGCCTTGAAATTCCAAATCTCATTGCTGTTGTGTTAG
This sequence comes from Kryphioiulus occultus, assembly GCA_034687865.1. Classification (NCBI taxonomy): domain Eukaryota; kingdom Metazoa; phylum Arthropoda; class Diplopoda; order Julida; family Julidae; genus Kryphioiulus; species Kryphioiulus occultus. The sequence continues at coordinate 1,904 of JAQGAF010001143.1, read as the reverse complement.
GTAGGTTTTAAGTTAACTTATCGTCTGCATGTAAACGTGTGATAATTTCTGAAATAGCTGCCCCTATCCACCAGGCAATCATTGCATACCCTTCTAGCCGTTATGAGAACCAACCAAATTATAGTGCCTATGCTGAATAAGGGAATATACCGAAGTGCCCCTTTATTTTTAGCCATAATGTCATTAGCTCTTTCGTTTTCTTCAAAACGAACGTTTTTCTCTCAAATTATGGTTTTTATTTAAAGTGGCAATGTTTTTCTTCCATCAGGTCGTCAATTAGCTCTTTGGTGTGCCATTTTTGATGAAAACATCCGAGTTGAAAATTGACTTAATTTGCCTCGCTGGTAGGCTGGTTATCACGCGATTGGTAGGATGCCAGATAGCGGAAGTAAGTCGATTTTCTAATATTCTGATTCCGGAAGCCTTGAATTGCTTCTAGTGTGCGGTTGACAGACATGGAGTAGCAGCCTGATCTGAATCGACTTCCTCGCAAAATCCCAGAGCAAAAAAGCTGCATTTTCCACATCCACCTGCCTAGCCATCAGTGAAATTATTTCACTCTTCTTCTGCTATTTCTCGTCAGATGTTCACCATTTCGCCCTCGGGAGCCCTTGTTTCTGGCCAAAATGTTACTTCGATCGAAAAGGAATCTAGCGTTCGTTTGTGAGGATTTGCAATCCTTTCCAGATGTTTCCACGTCAACCCCAGGGTTATCATATCCGCTTACAATTTCAAATAGTTTTACCAGTTTTCGACTCCGTTCAGGTTTGGAAAATGCGGAATATGAAATGATGGCTCCAGGTGATGGAAACACTGTGGCCTTTGATCCCATAGCGAAGGAGGCATAGCTTGTCCATGGCGGGAGTTTCAAACCCCAATTTTGGATATGGAGCTTGATAGGCAACATCCATGCAAAAGATGGATGGCTGCTATATCAAGTAAGGCATCAGCTTCTTGAGATGCTGTTTCTACAGTAGCAATGATTGCCAGTAGCCTTCTTTTAAGGGCTTCCAGGTCTTGAAGGCTCCAGGACATGGAGGAATGATGCTCAATGCGTGTTGGCAACTGCAGACTGCATGGAATTTGCCGAACTTCAACGACTTCAGCTTGATTTCACTGACGTCAGTGACTGCAGTGGAACCTTAATGAGATTTCAAGGACTCCTGACTTCCCAGGTCGTGTACACCTGACTGCAGACTTCAGGAATTCCGATGACTATAGTGGGACTTCAAAGAGCCTTCAAGGACTCCTGCCCTCAAAGACGTCAAGAATGCAATGATATGTCGAAAACTTCAATGGTACTTCAAGACTACCTGACTGCACAGATATCAGAAAGTCATTGAAGTCTCGTTGAGGTCTTTGAAATTTCAATGAAGTTCACCTGAAGTTCTTGAAGTCTCGCTGACGTCGCTGTAGTCATTATTAACGTCTGTAAAGTCAGACTGCAGTCCTTGAAGTCCGGGGAAATCCCTGAAGTCCGCAGTCTGCGAACGATGCTGGACTCGTCCGGATTCGCAATGACTTCACGAACTTCAGCCCAGACTTCAATGGCTGCAGTGGGGCTTCAATGACTACAGTATCAATTGACTTCAATGACAGTGGGGCTTCAATTACTACAGTGGAACTTCAGTGACTACAATCGGAAATCAATGACTACAATCGGAATTCAATGACTACAATCGGAATTCAATGACTACAATCGGAATTCAATTACTACAGTAGAACTTCAAGGCCTTAAATGACTAAAGTGGAACTTCAAGGTATTCAATGACACATGGAACTTCAAGGCCTTCAATGACTACAGTGGAACTTCAAGGCATTCAATGACTATTCAATTCAATTCAATTCAACTCAGTACCCTACAGTCAGCAAATAAATGCCAAGTGGTAGGGGGGTCGTACCCA